>LVTN01001096.1:78301-97425 GCA_001649415.1 Musa itinerans
GTGTATATGTTATTTTGTTTTAGTGCAATCATAGATGTGTTTTTGTGTGGTTTTTCAATAATGCAAGTATTAGATTCAAATTTAACAATATATCCTTTATCACACAATTAACTAATGCTCAAGAGGTTATTCAACTAACAACACATCTTCAATAAAAAAGTTGGATGTGTTACCTATAGTTTCTTACAATTTCTTTAGGAACCCAAATCAATTTGTATGGACTACACTTTTTAAATGGACAATGATAAGCTATATATCCAAGTTTGCAACAAAAGTTGCATTTGTTTTTGGGTGAAATATACAAGATAGGGCCTTTAACAAAGGTGGTTGGATTTTGGTGAGAGCTACTCACAAATCCGATTCCACTTCTTTTATGAATGTGACCCTAATTGGCAAGGACCATGTTCAAAGACTTGCTACCTACCTCAAATTTTTCTAAGGTATCTTTTAGTAGCAAGTTTTTCTTTCTAAATGTTTCTACTTCATGGCATTTCGTACATGGAGCTAAACTATCATTATGCCCAATTTTTAATTTATCGAAATCACTAATAAGAGAATCATGCTCCATTTTTAACAATTTATATTTTTTACTAATTATTTTATATTTATCAAATAAATCATGAAAAGCATTTAATAGTTCATCAAATGATAAATTTGTGTCTAATGAACTTATTACCTCATCTCCAATGGCCATTAGCGCATAGTGAGCAATTTGCTCGGTGTTGGTTGGCTCCTCTTCTTCGGATGCACTTGAGTCGTCCCATGTTGCTTTGAGAGCCTTCTTCTTTGGTGTCCTCTTCTTGGCTTGGGGACATTCACTCTTGTAGTGTCCCGGCTTCTTACATTCGTAACACATTACTTGATCTTTCTTGGGTACAACTTTATTTTTAGTGTCATTTTTAAATTTGTTCCTTTTAATGAATTTTTTGAATTTCCTTGTTAAAAGTGCCAAGTCATCATCAAAGTCCTCATCACTTGAGTTTTCTTTCAAGTGGTCTTCTTATGTTCTTAGTTCTATATCCTTCTTGTTTTTGGAAAGGGTGTCCTCAAGCTCTTCATGAGCTTTACATATCATTTCATAGGTCATTAGTGACCCAATTAGTTCTTCAAAAGGAAAATTATTTAAATCTTTGGCCTCTTGAATGACTGACTTTAGGTCCCAACTCTTTGTAAGGGATCTTAAAACTTTATTAATGAGTTCAAAATATGAGAAACCTTTACTAAGTCCTTTTAGACCATTGATAACATCCGTAGATCGGGTGTACATGTCTCTAATGGTCTCACTTGGTTTCACTCGAAATAACTCATAAGAATGAACTAAAAGATTAATTTTTGACTCCTTCACTCTACTAGTGCCTTCATGAGTCACTTCGAGTGTGTGCCAAATATCAAAAGCCGTTTCATAAATCGATACTCGATTAAACTCATTTTTATCTAATGCATAAAACAAGGTATACATAGCCTTGACATTTAAAGTGAAAGTCTTCTCCAACTCATTCCAATCGTTCATTGGAAGAGAAGACTTTTGAAAACCATTTTCGACAACGTTCCAAAGATCAAAATCCATTGAAATTAGGAAGATCCTTATTCTAGTCTTCCAATATGTGTAATCCGTCCTATTGAACATGGGCGGACGAGTAATTGAACGACCCTCTTGGTTGCCAGCAAATGATATCTCTCTTGGGTTTTAAACCAAATGAGAGTGAACATTGCTCTGATACCAATAGTTAGGATCAACAGCGGCACTAAGAGGGGGGGGTGAATTAGTGTAGCAGAAAACTTTTGCTATTTCAAAAAACTTATTTCGATTAAAACTGATTCCAACGAGAATGGTTTCAATTCAATCTGTTTCAGAAGGAATTTGTACTTGAAACCTTTCGTGAAAGTGCAAGAGAAGACTAAGGTGATTTGCAGTAATGTAAATTGCACAAATGAAAAGCGTCGGTTTCGTAAAGTCTTCGTATGATTAAAGATGATCTCGGAAGATGTTTACGTGAAAGCGTATGTAGACGTAGTTAAAGCACAGTAAGGAGGAGAGGCAGTTTACTATAAAAGAAAGTTGCTCAAAGTAAAGGCAAACCGAGTTTTAGAGTGGTTCGGTCAACGTGACCTACATTCACTTTTGGCTTCTTCCTCCGATGAGGTCACCGGCGTCCACTAGAGGCCTTCCTTCAGTAGGCGGAGGTCAACCACCTTTTACAGCTTTTCTCCTTATGCCGGGTTTAGGAGACAACCCTTACAAGTTTCACTCCTCTTTCTTGGATGGTTACAAGACTAAGAGATGAAGGAGGAGAACTCTAACTTTTACAACACTTTAAGGCTCCAGAACTTAAGATTATGCCAATAGGTTTTGTTCCCTTTTATGTAGGAAAGGGTGGGGTTTTTATAAACCCCAATAGCTTCAAAAATAAAGCTAAAAAGTGTCTAATCCTGGATTTTCGGGGTCTTGACGATACCACCGCCATTACTGGGTGGTACTGCCACCTGACATCTGACACTGGGCGATAGTACCGCTCAATCTGGGCGGTACCACCGCCTGACAAAGCTCGAAGACCGAGCTCTGGCGGTACCACCGCTTGATTGGGGTGGTACCACTATTGGCAGCAATAACTGCCGATGGTACTACCGCCTGACAGGGGCAGTACCACCACCAAGAATTCCTGGGAGATCGAGTCTCCTAGGTGGTGCCATCGTCGACCCTAGCGGTGCCACCACCGGTCAGGAATTTAGGGGCTGAATGGGCTGCTCCATTCGGCCCAATTCAGCCCTATCAAGGGCTCAATTGGCCCCTAATTAAGTTAGTGGGATTACCTCCCAATCCTAACTTAATTTACACTCTAACTACGATAATTAAGACATGTTTACTGCACTTCTTGTTTCGGTGCATCAATTGCTCTTCCGACGAGCTTTCGGTGTACTACCGGCGAATATCCGACGAACTCTCGGCAATGCTCTAGCGGACTCCCGGCAAGCTCCTGGACTTTGCGATGATCTTCTTGGCAAGTTCTGACGAGCTTCTATGGCAAGCTCCTGGATTTCTTGGTTGGTTCTCGTAGAACTTCTGACAAACGTTCGTACTTCCGACGAACTCTCAAACACTCAATGTGATCTCGATCTTGACTCCGGCACAACACCTACTTTTTGTCTTATTGCCATTGTAGTTAATCTTGCATACTTTTCTTAACATATAGATTAGATCAAACTAATTACAATTGACTTTATCATCAAAATCCGAGATTCAACAATACTAGGCCACTACGTCTTAGTCCCTAGACGATACAGGGGAATCCAATCCATTGGACCTGTCTATCCTCAGTTACCGTGTACCTATAGTCCCTCATCTATCAAATATCCTAAAGACTGTATATTGGGCATGGTGCTGTCAGACCCATACGGTTTCTACTCGAGTCTCGCTCTAATCGGATTCGCCTAGAGAACTCTTTCTCTTTCAATCCGAATGACCTTGGCTAGGGATTTGTCTAAGCAAAAACACATTAGATATTCCTCTCATGACGTTGAGAGTGGATGATCCTCTATCGACACTTAATAGCCCTCGTAAAGTCGACTGTCATTCCCAATGACCAGCTATACTAGATCTAGGACATCCAAACATATAAGTATGGTATCAAAGAGTGGAGCACTCAAACAGCACATTCTTGGTGTCTCAAGTCTAAGGACTACTAGATACATCACTAGGACTACAAAATCACTGTATGACAATAAGGCATCATCAACCATCCAGCATTCCGTAGGTGGATCAATCAGTGAACTCATTCTCCAATGAGCACCTGTACTATATCCCTAGTGTCCCCACATGAGCAGCTATGAGACCAGCTGCATCCATTATATGGACGGGTATACAGCACACCAACATGTCTGGTTATCTCGATGTCCCTCTCGAGTAACCTATGACTAGGATTATTTAGGATTTGTGTGTTTAAAGGTAAATCGGTCTTATTATCATGATCTCATCATGAACCGATTCCCATTGCACTGATCCAAGGACATCACAATATATACATGCATATATACAATAGTCAATATAAAGTGATAAATGCTAAAATATAATAAGTAAAAAGATTCTGTGTCAAGTCACACGTGCCATCACTCACGTGATTGGCTTGCTAGGCACTTATGACTAGCAATCTCCTACTTGACCTAAAGCCAATCACCTATGTGTCTGATCCCCATCAGACCCCTGTGACGCTCAAAGACAATCTGAGATAACAGCTTTATCAGTGGATCTGCAATGTTATATTCAGATGGAACCCTTTCCACTATTGCATCTCCTCGGGTCATGATCTCTCTAATTAGGAGGAAACTCCTCATAACACTTCTGATGAGACCTGGGTTCCTTCACTTAAGCAATTGCCCCATTATTATCATAATATAAGGGAATCAGCTCTTCACTACTTGGCACGACTCCCAGATCTGTGATGAACGTCTTCATCCCGACTCCCTCTTTTGCTGTCTTTGCTGCAGCAATGTACTCCGCCTCTATGGTCGAGTTAGTAGTAGTATTTTGCTTGGAACTCTTCTAGTATACTACTCCTCCATTCAAGGTGTACACATACCTAGAATTCAACTTGCTATCATCAACATCAGACTGGAAACTTGAGTCCGTGTAGTCTTCAACCCTGAGGCTACTACCTCCATATACTAGTAAAAGATCCTTAGTCCTTCTCAAATACTTAAGGATACACTTTACTGCTTTCCAATGCTCCAAGCTTGGATCCGCCTGATACCTGCTCGTGACACTCAGAGCATGCCCTATATCAAGCTTGGTACAAAGCATGACATGCATAATAGACTATATTGCTAATGCATAGGGTATCCTATTCATGTTTGCCCTTTCTTTAAGAGTCTTTGGGGATATCCCATGTCTCATCGGTACAAGACATCTCTTGGAATTTTCCATGCCAAACCTTTTGATAATAGTTTCTATATACCTGGACTAGGACAAGCCAAGCATCCTCTTAGATCTATCTCTATAGATCTGAATCGCCAAGATATAATATACTTCCCCTAAGTCCTTCATGGAGAAGTGTCTAGATAACTAAGCCTTTACTATGGATAGCATTCCTACATCATTCCCAATTATTATGATGTCATCCACATATAACACCAAAAAGGTGGTAGCACTCCCACTTACCTTCTTGTACACACAAGGCTCATCTTCGTTCTTAATGAAGTCATAAGATCTTATTGTCTCATCAAATCTTATGTTCCAACTTCGGGAAGCTTGCTTTTGTCCATAATGGATCTAAGCAACCTGTATACCTTATCTGAGTAGTCCTTGGACACAAATCCCTCGGGTTGTATTTATTGGGAAATCTTGAGGGTGACATCACATGCGCAGCGGAAGAACAAGAAAATAAAATCCCTAATTTCCCAAAAAGATGTTCATCATCGTGCAAAGATTGATGCGCAAAAATCCGTGAAACAAACTGCATATAGAATAGATTGTGTTACCTAGGGAGATCATATATCTCTGTTTCCTTGTAGATCTCTAAGAGAGGGTGAAGGAGGTCAAGCATCCTCCTCTCTAGCGGTATCCACACAGTAGGGCTGCGACAACACTCCTCAAAAACTCTAGGCCTGCTTTGACGTAGAGAGGGGGAGGAGAATAGGAGAGGCAAGTAAAGGCTCTAGCCTATGAACCACTAAATCCCTCCTATTTATAGAGGTCCCTTGTCAACCCTAATGGATCCACCTCTATTGGGTATTGGATCTGCATCTAATTACCCAAGCCTTTTTTATTAGTGGATCTCTATCCAATAATCTCTCATGGGCTCTTATTGGATCTTGTCCATGGGATCTAATAATTCAGGGGCTTATTGGATATCTAATAAGATAGGGGCTCCGGTAGATATCTCATATCCGAACCTCTACTCATCGCAATGACCATATGTGTGTGACCCTCTAGGCCAAATATCGAGTTGGCCGTGAGTCCTACTTGTCAGAACTCCTTCTGGCTTAATAAATTATTATCTCCATAATAATTCACTCGACTCATCGACTACGGACATACGACACCACTACATCGCAGTCCCCAAATGATATAGGGGAATCCAATCCATTGGACGTGTTTATCCTCAGTTACTGTGTACCTATAGTTCCTTAGCCATTTAATATCCTAGAGACCGTATATTGAGCATGGTGCTGTCAGACCTATATGGTTTCTACTCGAGTCTAGCTCTAATCGGATTCTCCTAGAGAACTCTTTCTCTCTCAATCCGAATGACCCTAGCTAGGGATTTGTCTGAGCAAGAACACATGGGATATTCCTCTCATGACACCGAGAGTGGATGATCCTCTATCGACACTCAATAGCCCTCGTAAGGTCGACTACCACTCCCAATGACTAGTTGTACTAGATCTGAGACATCCAAACCTATAAGTCTGGTATCAAAGAGTGGAGCACTCATACATGATATCCTTGGTGTCTCAAGTCTAAGGACCATATACACCACTAGAACTACGGAATCACTATTTAACAATAAGGCATCATCAACCATCCAGCATTCCGTAAGCAGATCAATAAGTGAACTCATTCTCCAATTAGCACTTGTACTATATCCCTAGAGTCCCCACACGAGCAGCTGTGAGGCCAACTACATCCATCATATGGACGGGTATACAACACACCAGTCTGTCGGGTTATCTCGATGTCCCTATTGAGTAACCTATGACTGGGATTATTTAGGATCCGTGTTTAAAGGTGAATCGGTCTCATTATCGTGATCTCATCATGATCTGATTCCCATTGCACAGATCCAAGAACATCACAATATATACATGCATATATGCAATAGTCAATATAAAGTGATAAATGTCAAAATATAATAAACAAAAAGATTTCATGTCAAGTCATACGTGCCATCACTCATGTGATTGGCTTGCTAGGCATCTATGACTAGCAGTATCATATACACCTCCTTCTTGAGGTTCCCATTGAGGAATGTAGTTTTCACATATATCTGCTAGATCTCATAATCATAGTATGTTGTAATTTCCAATAGAATTTGGATGGATTTTAGCTTTGCTGCGGGTGAGAAGGTTTCGTCATAGTCAACACCTTTCCTTTGACGATACCCCTTAGCCACTAGCCTTGCTTTATAGGTCTCTATCGTTCCATCTACTCCGATCTTTTTCTTAAAGATCCACTTGTAACCGATGGGTACAATACCCTCAAGCGCATCGACTAGGTTCCAAACCTTGTTAGAGAACATGGAATCCATCTCAGAATTTATGGCTTCTTGCCACTTCCTGGAGTCTATACTCATAATAGCCTCCTCGTAGATATTCCTCTCATGACGTTGAGAGTGGATGATCCTCTATCGACACTTAATAGCCCTCGTAAAGTCGACTGTCATTCCCAATGACCAGCTATACTAGATCTAGGACATCCAAACATATAAGTATGGTATCAAAGAGTGGAGCACTCAAACAGCACATTCTTGGTGTCTCAAGTCTAAGGACTACTAGATACATCACTAGGACTACAAAATCACTGTATGACAATAAGGCATCATCAACCATCCAGCATTCCGTAGGTGGATCAATCAGTGAACTCATTCTCCAATGAGCACCTGTACTATATCCCTAGTGTCCCCACATGAGCAGCTATGAGACCAGCTGCATCCATTATATGGACGGGTATACAGCACACCAACATGTCTGGTTATCTCGATGTCCCTCTCGAGTAACCTATGACTAGGATTATTTAGGATTTGTGTGTTTAAAGGTAAATCGGTCTTATTATCATGATCTCATCATGAACCGATTCCCATTGCACTGATCCAAGGACATCACAATATATACATGCATATATACAATAGTCAATATAAAGTGATAAATGCTAAAATATAATAAGTAAAAAGATTCTGTGTCAAGTCACACGTGCCATCACTCACGTGATTGGCTTGCTAGGCACTTATGACTAGCAATCTCCTACTTGACCTAAAGCCAATCACCTATGTGTCTGATCCCCATCAGACCCCTGTGACGCTCAAAGACAATCTGAGATAACAGCTTTATCAGTGGATCTGCAATGTTATATTCAGATGGAACCCTTTCCACTATTGCATCTCCTCGGGTCATGATCTCTCTAATTAGGAGGAAACTCCTCATAACACTTCTGATGAGACCTGGGTTCCTTCACTTAAGCAATTGCCCCATTATTATCATAATATAAGGGAATCAGCTCTTCACTACTTGGCACGACTCCCAGATCTGTGATGAACGTCTTCATCCCGACTCCCTCTTTTGCTGTCTTTGCTGCAGCAATGTACTCCGCCTCTATGGTCGAGTTAGTAGTAGTATTTTGCTTGGAACTCTTCTAGTATACTACTCCTCCATTCAAGGTGTACACATACCTAGAATTCAACTTGCTATCATCAACATCAGACTGGAAACTTGAGTCCGTGTAGTCTTCAACCCTGAGGCTACTACCTCCATATACTAGTAAAAGATCCTTAGTCCTTCTCAAATACTTAAGGATACACTTTACTGCTTTCCAATGCTCCAAGCTTGGATCCGCCTGATACCTGCTCGTGACACTCAGAGCATGCACTATATCAAGCTTGGTACAAAGCATGACATGCATAATAGACTATATTGCTAATGCATAGGGTATCCTATTCATGTTTGCCCTTTCTTTAAGAGTCTTTGGGGATATCCCATGTCTCATCGGTACAAGACATCTCTTGGAATTTTCCATGCCAAACCTTTTGATAATAGTTTCTATATACCTGGACTAGGACAAGCCAAGCATCCTCTTAGATCTATCTCTATAGATCTGAATCGCCAAGATATAATATACTTCCCCTAAGTCCTTCATGGAGAAGTGTCTAGATAACTAAGCCTTTACTATGGATAGCATTCCTACATCATTCCCAATTATTATGATGTCATCCACATATAACACCAAAAAGGTGGTAGCACTCCCACTTACCTTCTTGTACACACAAGGCTCATCTTCGTTCTTAATGAAGTCATAAGATCTTATTGTCTCATCAAATCTTATGTTCCAACTTCGGGAAGCTTGCTTTTGTCCATAATGGATCTAAGCAACCTGTATACCTTATCTGAGTAGTCCTTGGACACAAATCCCTCGGGTTGTATTTATTGGGAAATCTTGAGGGTGACATCACATGCGCAGCGGAAGAACAAGAAAATAAAATCCCTAATTTCCCAAAAAGATGTTCATCATCGTGCAAAGATTGATGCGCAAAAATCCGTGAAACAAACTGCATATAGAATAGATTGTGTTACCTAGGGAGATCATATATCTCTGTTTCCTTGTAGATCTCTAAGAGAGGGTGAAGGAGGTCAAGCATCCTCCTCTCTAGCGGTATCCACACAGTAGGGCTGCGACAACACTCCTCAAAAACTCCAGGCCTGCTTTGACGTAGAGAGGGGGAGGAGAATAGGAGAGGCAAGTAAAGGCTCTAGCCTATGAACCACTAAATCCCTCCTATTTATAGAGGTCCCTTGTCAACCCTAATGGATCCACCTCTATTGGGTATTGGATCTGCATCTAATTACCCAAGCCTTTTTTATTAGTGGATCTCTATCCAATAATCTCTCATGGGCTCTTATTGGATCTTGTCCATGGGATCTAATAATTCAGGGGCTTATTGGATATCTAATAAGATAGGGGCTCCGGTAGATATCTCATATCCGAACCTCTACTCATCGCAATGACCATATGTGTGTGACCCTCTAGGCCAAATATCGAGTTGGCCGTGAGTCCTACTTGTCAGAACTCCTTCTGGCTTAATAAATTATTATCTCCATAATAATTCACTCGACTCATCGACTACGGACATACGACACCACTACATCGCAGTCCCCAAATGATATAGGGGAATCCAATCCATTGGACGTGTTTATCCTCAGTTACTGTGTACCTATAGTTCCTTAGCCATTTAATATCCTAGAGACCGTATATTGAGCATGGTGCTGTCAGACCTATATGGTTTCTACTCGAGTCTAGCTCTAATCGGATTCTCCTAGAGAACTCTTTCTCTCTCAATCCGAATGACCCTAGCTAGGGATTTGTCTGAGCAAGAACACATGGGATATTCCTCTCATGACACCGAGAGTGGATGATCCTCTATCGACACTCAATAGCCCTCGTAAGGTCGACTACCACTCCCAATGACTAGTTGTACTAGATCTGAGACATCCAAACCTATAAGTCTGGTATCAAAGAGTGGAGCACTCATACATGATATCCTTGGTGTCTCAAGTCTAAGGACCATATACACCACTAGAACTACGGAATCACTATTTAACAATAAGGCATCATCAACCATCCAGCATTCCGTAAGCAGATCAATAAGTGAACTCATTCTCCAATTAGCACTTGTACTATATCCCTAGAGTCCCCACACGAGCAGCTGTGAGGCCAACTACATCCATCATATGGACGGGTATACAACACACCAGTCTGTCGGGTTATCTCGATGTCCCTATTGAGTAACCTATGACTGGGATTATTTAGGATCCGTGTTTAAAGGTGAATCGGTCTCATTATCGTGATCTCATCATGATCTGATTCCCATTGCACAGATCCAAGAACATCACAATATATACATGCATATATGCAATAGTCAATATAAAGTGATAAATGTCAAAATATAATAAACAAAAAGATTTCATGTCAAGTCATACGTGCCATCACTCATGTGATTGGCTTGCTAGGCATCTATGACTAGCAGTATCATATACACCTCCTTCTTGAGGTTCCCATTGAGGAATGTAGTTTTCACATATATCTGCTAGATCTCATAATCATAGTATGTTGTAATTTCCAATAGAATTTGGATGGATTTTAGCTTTGCTGCGGGTGAGAAGGTTTCGTCATAGTCAACACCTTTCCTTTGACGATACCCCTTAGCCACTAGCCTTGCTTTATAGGTCTCTATCGTTCCATCTACTCCGATCTTTTTCTTAAAGATCCACTTGTAACCGATGGGTACAATACCCTCAAGCGCATCGACTAGGTTCCAAACCTTGTTAGAGAACATGGAATCCATCTCAGAATTTATGGCTTCTTGCCACTTCCTGGAGTCTATACTCATAATAGCCTCCTCGTAGGTCTGATGATTAATATCCTCAACATCCTCTCCTCTAATATGTCCCACATATCTCTTAGGAGGATGAGATAGTCTGCTGAACCTACGTAAAGTTGGAACTTGTGTATTAGGTACCTGAATAGACTCGGGCTGTAGAGTGATGCTTGAGCTAGATTCTCCAACCTCGCTCAACTCTATCATGCTCCCACTATCTCCGCCAAGAGTGTGTTCCTTCTCAAGGAACATCGCTTTCTTAGCTACAATGATCTTTTGGTCCTCGAGATGATAAAAATAATACCCACAAGTTTCCTAGGGGTATCCCACGAACTTGCACCCATCCGTCCTTGATTTTAACTTATCGAGGTTGTGTCTTTTAATGTAGGCAGGACAGCCCCAAATCTTAACAACCTTAAGATCGGGCTTCTTCCCTTTCCATATATCATATGGTGTAGACACCACCGATTTAGTTGGAACTTTGTCTAGAAGTTAAGTTGCGATCTCTAGGGCATATCCCCAGAATAAGATGGGTATGTCAGCGAAACTCATCATGGACCGTACCATATCTAATAGCGTATGATTCCTCCTTTCAGACACACCATTGAACTAAGCTGTATAAGAAGGTGTCCATTGGGATAATATCTCATGGTCCTTGAGGAACTGAGTAAACTCTATACTTAAATACTCACCTCCTCGATCCGATCGAATAGTCTTGATACTCTTTCCAGTCTGGTTCTCCACATCATTCTTTTACTCTCTGAATTTCTCAAAAGCCTCAAACTTATACTTCATTAAGTACACATATCTATACCTTGAGAAATCATCAGTAAAGGTAATGAAGTAGGAGTAACCACCAATGGCATGAGTTGACATTGTTGAATCTCAGATTTTAATGATGAAACCAATTGATAAGTGTTTATATTTTAATTTGTGTTGTAAGTGACGTATGATGCTTCGATCTAGAAGAGACAATTAAAGTAGGAAGAATCATGTTAGGCTAGAGGAAAACGTGTCAGAAAATTAGACGTCGGGCCGGAGGATCGGTCGACGTATCAATAGAAGGCTTCGGGCCATGGATTCGGGCATTGGGGCAAGAAGAGTGGATATTGCGCTAAGGATGTCGGAGTTGCGAAGTTAACTAGCCGATTGGGCAATAGGCCGCAAGAGAGGATGATGCGCCAAAGAATCGGATAAAGTGTCGAGGAACCAATGATATGCCGGACAACATGATTAATGCTTAGTATTAATTGTCTAAATCGAAGTATGTTTTTACATGTGCAGGATTAACTACGATAGCAAGCCATAAAGCAAAATAAAGTCCTAAAGTCAAGGATGTGATTTCGTTGGGAGTTCGAGAGTTCGTCGGAAGTCCAGAAGTTCATCAAAAGTTCTACTGAGAAGTCCAGGAGCTTGCCAAAGAAGCTTATCGGAACTCACCAAGAAGATCATCATGAAGTCCAGGAGCTAGCTAGGAGTCCGCCAAAACATTGCTGAGAGATCGTCGAAAGTTGGCCAGAAGATTGTCGGAAGAAACTAGACTTACGGACTTGTTTAGCTTAGAATATGTCTTAGGAATCGTAGTTAGCACGTAATTGGGTTTGGATTTGGGCCAACCCAATTAGGGGCTAGTTGGGCCCATGTAAGAACTGTGTTGGGCCCAATGAAAAGGCCCAAACAGTGCCCCAAGAGGTGACACCGTCGTAGCATAGTCTCCGAGACTATGTCAAGCGGTGGTACCGCTGGTCTGGGCGGTAGTACCGCCTAGACACAGCCTCCGAGAGGCTGTAGGTAGTGGTACCGCTAGTCTAAGCGGTGGTACCTTCCAATGCAGTGTCAATGTCAGACTGACACTGGCGATGGTACCGCCCGGACCTAGGAAACCCGAGATAAGATATTTTTAGGCTCCAAGTTTGAATCAACTTGAAGCCTATAAATACCCCTCTCATCCCTAGTTAACATACACAAGTATATAGAGTAAAAAAGGAAAGAAATGCTGCTGCAATCTTATGTGAGCTTCTCTCAAAGTTCTAAGTGTTAGAATAGTTTGAGAGAGAAGTAAGTGGGGGTGTAAGGGTTATCTCCTAAACCCAGTAAAAGGAGAAAGACCTGTAAGAAGGAGGTTGATCTTCGCCTTTTAAAGGAAGATCGGATGCCGGTGACCTCGACGAAAGAGGAATCGACGGAGTGGATATAGGTCATGATGACCGAACCACTATAAAATTGGCGTGTTCTCTGGTTTGCATTTACTTCCTTCCATTTACATACTGCAAACTGAATCTATACTTGCCTACTGCATTCACTTCATAAACGTACGCTTTCAAAGTTATTACCTTTACAAAATGGTTTTCGTCGGAAACGGATTTAATCGAAACGAAGTTTTAAACCGATGTTATTTTACCACTGCACTAAGTCACCCCCCCTCTTAGTGCCGACCCCGACTCTTGATCCTAACAATTGGTAACAAAGCCTTGTTTTCTTATTTGGTTTAACCCCCAAAGAGAATTGGCTCTTTTCGGCTTTCAAGAGGGTTACTCTCTCATTCGTCCTCCCTTTTTCAATGGGATGAACTACACATATTGGAAAACTCGAATGAGAGTTTTCTTACTTTCTATTGATTTAAATTTATGGAATATGGTCAAAAACATATTTCAAAGGACTTCTCTTCCACTGGAGGATTAGAATGATTTAGAGAAGAAGATGTTTTCTCTAAATGCTAGAGCTATGAATGCTCTATTTTGTGCCTTAGACAAAAATGAATTCAATCGGGTTTTTTTGTATGAGACGGCTTTTGATATTTGGCACATTTTTGAAACCACACACGAAGGCACTAGTAGATTAAAAGTTTCTAAAATAAATCTTTTAATGTACGATTTTGAACTTTTTCGAATGAAGCCGAGCGAAACCATTGTTGACATATACACCCATTTTACGGATGTCGTCAATGGTTTAAAAGCTCTTGGCAATTGCTTTTCTAATTTTGAACTCGTTAACAAGATTTTATGATCGCTTTCTAAAAATTAGAATTCAAAAGTAACGGCAATATAAGAAACAAAAGATTTAAATATATTTCCACTTGAAGAACTTATCGGTTCATTGATGACATATAAAATGGTGCACAATGCACATGATGAATATGATAAACAAAACCACCTTCCAAAGGACAAGAAGGATTTCGGACTAAGAACAATTGAAGACAACTCGAGCATAAGCTCAAGTAATGGTAAACTTGAACTTTTCATGAAAATTTTAAAACAAGAATCAAAAATTAAAAATGAACTTAAAAAGAACAAAAAGAATTCAACTACTTGCTTTGAATGTAAGAAGAAGGAAGCACTTTGGGACGAAATGAGTACCTCCGAAGATAAGGAGCAAACCAACAAAGGTGAGGTGACAAACTACGTCTTAACGGCTTCCGATTATGAGGTAATCAAAATGCCCTTAATTTATTTCAAAATTATAAGATGCTCTTCATGATGCATTTCATATTTTTTGTTTAATAATGTATTGAAAATGCAAAAATTAGTAATCTTGCTTATCATGCTAGTAATTTTAAAAATAATCATGAAAATTGCATGTGTTATGATAAAGGAACAAAATGTTAGACTTAAATCATGCTAGATGTTTTAATGATGTGATAAAGTGATAATGTGTATCTTGATTTGATTGAAAATACTTTATAAAACCATGCTTGATGTCTTTATGAAACTACTAAGAGGTTTGATATTATGCTTAATATAAAATTATGCATGTTATACCTTGAAAACTTGAAACCATGTTTTGATGTCATGCCCAAAGTAGTGATACATAATGATTATACTTAATAAATTTATATTTCAAAATTATGCATGATGATTTTTGTGATTTATGGATTATCGATCTTTGCCGTAATGAAAGTTCCTTTTTGGTCTTAAACATTGATGCATTTTTTTTTGTCATAAATGAAAAAGACATGCTTCTAAGAAATAAATCACATAAATTGAGACAATTGAAAAGAGAAAAGCATTTTTCTTGAAAAAAAAATTTTCTTATCAATTTTTCACTAAGAGATTGATAAAGTTGTTTATGTCTTTTTGAATCTCATGAAAGTAATTATGATGATTTAATGATTTGAATTTGAATGAGCTTTATCTTGATTTTTTTAGATTTATAACTTGAGATTTCTTTTGCATAAATCAAGATCTTGGTTTTTGATCTCCTATGCTTCTTTTTGTCATTTACTAAAGAGGAAAATTATCCAAATGAATCATGAATGTTCCTTCCATATTCATGAATTGGTTATAACTTGAAAATATTTTATGAATCAAGATTTTTCATGATCTCCTAAGAATTATTTTTGTCATTCTATTTAAGAGGAGATTTGTTAAAATGAATCATGGTTTCTCTTGATTTCTCAAAATTACAACTTGAGAATTCTTTTTATAAAACAAGATTACTTACTATGATTCTTTCTTTTTGCTATTTGAGTTATCTAGAAAGAATCATAATATGTCTCTTAAGATTCATAATTTATCTTCATGATTCGTATATCTCATCACCAATTTTTCTTGTTATCCCTTTACGTGATTATATGAAATCATGCAATACTCATTATATTCTATTGATTTGAAAGATTAAATGAGTTGAAAATAATGATGAATGTTTTGAAAATAAATGATTGTATCATTTTTGATGATTTTATATTTTGAAATTATGCATAATGAGTTGAAGTAATAATTTAAACATATTTATTTGAATGCATGAATCGATAATCTCCTTGTCAAATGAATCATGATTTTTCTTGTGAATTCTTGGAATTATAACTTTAGTCTTCTTTTTCTATCATGCTTTCTATTTACAAAAAGAAGAAACTTGTCAAAAATGATATATGATCTTTTGACATTCATTTTTCATCTTTGTTATTTATCCTTTATGATTTGAAAATTGTTGTAAAGGGAAAAGGAGATACAAAATTATATTCTTCCCTTCTTTTTGACAATGACAATGTCAAAAAGATGCACAAATCTTGCCAACTTTCATATGTGTAAAATTTGCTAGCTCACAAATTGTAAAGAGAAAAACTTGCTTGCTTGCTAGTACATCTAAAGAGAAGATGCAAACGTACTTCATGTAGCTTGCTTCATGTAAAACATTGTATTTTGCTAGCTTGTTATCTTGTATCATACTTCAAAGAGAAGTAACACTTGCCAAATTGCTAGCTTGTATGTTGTAAAATAATGTAAAATTTTACTAGCTTGCACTTTGCAAATGAAACAAAAATGGCACTTCTCAAAAGGGAAGAAAGAGCTTGCTATCTTGAAAATCACTAGCTTGCCTATCTTAAAAAGCAAAAATACAAAGTTACAAAATTTGCAATCATGCACATCTTTAAAATTAATGATGATTTGGTGATTATGCATGTTGTAAAGTGATATAAAATTGCTATATTACACTTTATAAAATGATGAAAAATATTGCTAGCTTGTATGTTGTAGAACATGCTATCTCACTACTTTGCATATCTAAAACTTGATAGCATGCATGTTCTAATATGATGTAGCACTTGCTAATTTTATGCTAGTTTGAATGATAAAACATGAGATTGTTTATAATGCAAATTTATTGTTCTCATGATGTGAAAATTGATGTAACGGGAAAAGAACTACAAAATTGTAGTCTTCCCCTCTTTTTGCCAATGACAAAGGGGGAGAAAGAGTTGCTAATGTGCACATCTCAAAGAAAAATTTGCTAGCTTGCACAATTCAAGAAGAGTGCAAAAAACATGCTAACTTGCTCATCTCAAAAGAGAAGCAAAGAATGCTAACTTGCTTATTTCAAGAAGCAAATGTTGCTTTCTTGAACATCTCATATATTGCTAGCTTACATTTTTTAATTTGATGTAAAAAATTTGCTAGCTTGCATGATGTAGAACATGTTATCTTGAATATCACAAAAAAGTGCTATCTTGCCTATCTCAAGAAACAAAACATGCTAAAGTTGCACATCTAGCAAAATTGACAAACTTGCATATTTCAAGAATCAAGAGTTGCTTTCTTAAACATCTCAAATTTGCTAGCTTGCATAATGATAAAAATGGAGATTATGTTAATTATGCAATGATTTGAAACTGTTATATCTAAACACATGAGAATTGAACTTCTCCTTTTTGTTGATGACAAAGGGGGAGAAGTATGTTGATGTTATGTATGATTTGATCATGACATGTTTCTTTGGATTTTTGAATCCAAGAGTTTCTATCAATAGCATATTGATAGGGGGAGTTTGTTTAAACTCTGGGAGTTAAGGTTAACACCGTCATCAATTGGTTGTTATCATCAAAAAGGGGGAGACTGTTGAATCTCGGATTTTGATGATGAAACCAATTGATAAGTGTTTATGTTTTAATCTATGTTTTGAGTGACGTAGGATGCTTTAATCTAGAAGAGACAATTAAAGCAGGAAGAATCATGTTGGGCTAGAGGAAAATATGTCAGAAGATTGGACGTCGGGCTAGAGGATCAGTCGATGTATTAACAGAAGGCTTCGGGCCACGGATTTAATCTAGAAGAGACAATTAAAGCAGGAAGAATCATGTTGGGCTAGAGGAAAATATGTCAGAAGATTGGACGTCGGGCTAGAGGATCAGTCGATGTATTAACAGAAGGCTTCGGGCCACGGATTTGAGCATCATACCAAGAAAAGCAGATATTGCACCACGGATATTGGAGTTGCGAAGTCAACTGGCTGATTGGGCAATAGGCCGTAAGAGAGGATGATGCGTCGAAGAATCATACGAAGCGTCGAGGAACCAATGACATGTCGTATAACGTGATTAATGCTTAGTATTAATTATCTAGATCGAAGTATGTTTTTACATGGTAGGATTAACTATGATAGCAAGGCATAAAGCAAAATGAAGTCCTGAAGTCAAGGACGCGATTTCGTTGGGAGTTTGAGAGTTCGTTGGAAGTCTAAACGTTCATCGAAAGATCTACCAAGAAGTCTGGGAGCTTGCCAAAGAAGCTTGTCGGAACTCACCAAGAAGATTGTCGTGAAGTCCATGAGCTTGCCGGGAGTCCGCTAGAACACTGCCGAGAGATCATCGGAAGTTCATCGGAAGATCGCCAGTAGCTCACCGGAAGAAACTAGACTTATAGACTTGTTTAGCTTAGAATATGTCTTAGGAATCGTACTTAGCACGTAATTGGGTTTGGAATTGGGCCAACCCAATTAGGGGCCAATTGGGCCCATGTAAGAACTATGTTTTGCCCAATGAAAAGGCCAAAACAGTGCCCTAAGAGGTGACACTATCATGGCATAGTCTCCGAGACTGTGTCAGGCTGTCGTACTACCGGTTTGGGCAATGGTATTGCCCAGACACAGCCTCCGAGAGGCTGTAGGTGATGGTACCGCTAGTCTGGGTGGTGGTACCACCCAGCACAGCCTCCTAGGTAGTGGTACTGCCTAGTATAGTGTCAGTGTCAAACTAACACTGGCGGTGGCACCACCCAGCACAAGCGGTGGTACCGCCCGAATCCAGGAAACTCGGGTTGAGATGTTTTTAGGCTCCAAGTTTGAATCAACTTGAAGCCTATAAATACCCCTCTCATCCTTGGTTAACATACACAAGTATTGAGAATAAAAAAGGAAAGAAACGCTGTTGCAATCTTATGTGAGCTCCTCTCAAAGTTTTAAGTGTTAGAATAGTTTGAGAGAGGAGTAAGTGGGGGTGTAAGGGTTATCTCCTAAACCCGGTAAAAGGAGAAAGACCTGTAAGAAGGAGGTTGATCTTCACCTTTTAAAGGAAGATCGATAGTGGATGCCGGTGGCCTCGACGGAAGAGGAATCGGCGGAGTGGATGTAGGTCATGATGACTGAACCACTATAAAATTGGCGTGTTCTCTGGTTTGCATTTACTTACTGCCATTTACATACTGCAAACTGAATATTTACTTGCCTACTACATTCACTTCATAAATGTATGCTTTCAAAGTTATTACCTTTACGAAACAGTTTTTCGTCGGAAACGGATTTAATAGAAATGAAGTTTTAAACCGACGTTATTTT
>LVTN01001097.1:22394-33416 GCA_001649415.1 Musa itinerans
TATATATATATATATATATATATATATATATATGCAACAAGTAATATAAAGTGATAAAATACCAAAATATTATAAGCAAAGAGAATGTGTGTCATGTCACACGTGTCATCACTCATGTGATTGGTTTGCATGGCACCTATGACTAATAGTCTGATATGTCATTGGTTCTTCCGGCGCTTCATTCGATCCTTCGGCACATCGTCCTCTCATTCGGCGTATTGCCCAATCGGCATGTTTGGCACCTATGACTAATAGTCTGATATGTCATTGGTTCTTCCGGCGCTTCATTCGATCCTTCGGCACATCGTCCTCTCATTCGGCGTATTGCCCAATCGGCATGTTGACTCCCACAACTTCAGATCTCCTTGGTACAATGTTCGATCTTCGGTCCAATGCCCGAACTTACGATACAAAGTCCTTCTGACAATATTTCGACCAATCATCCAACCCGATGTCCAATCTCCTGATATGTTTTACTCCAGCCCAACGTTCGATTTCTCCTACTTTAATCAATTTACCTTTTCTGATTGAAGTGAGTCCAATGTCACTCAAAACACAGATTAGATCGTTAACTCATCAATTGATTTCATCATCAAAATCTAAGATTCAACAAAAATTAAGATAAATCTAATATTTTATATGGTATTAAACGATATAAAAGGTTTAATTCTTTTATAATAGATTATGGGTATATGACATTTGAGTGGTCATGACTTAAGTGATGGGACCCACAGGGATTAAATAAAAAACTTCAACCTTAATCTTATATAAGTTAGATGACAAAAATCTAAAAGATGACCGTGATAAAAAAGAAAAAGCTTTCATCTAGAAGAAGAAAGATTCTATTATTGATTAGTGAAATTGGTTCCGATTGTTATGAATTTTTAGTATGCTGATATAGACACCTTGCTCTTTGAATTGATCGACGTAGATTCTTAAGATTTTTTTTTCTACTCAGTTTTTTTTTTAATTTATTGAAACTCATGAGTACCTAATTTTCATATGATATTGATATTCTCTAATTAATTCAGAGAGTGATATTATAATTACATTATTTTATAATGAAAGATTGATCTGATTTGCTCATGATTTTTTTATAAATATATTATCTCATAATTTGTTTAGTATTCTGTCACTAATATGATTAGCCTATATTATTATATTATTTATAATATACTTAGTATTAAATTATATCTTACTCGATTCACATAAATAAAAAAAAATCTGATATTTATCGCTTCCGCATATTCAAACTCCCTACATAATTTTTTTTTTTTTTCGAACAAAAAGAAGGATCGTTACCCAACTTGCAAAGCTGGGTCGAACGCCAGCAGCAGTAAGAATACTTGTGCTCGAGGAGGCTTACTAGCAGCACTGCCACCTCCATCTGGCCATGATGGTTGGAGCAGACTTTGTGAGCCACCTTCTTGCAGCTGCCATCAACACTCTTGCAGATTTTAATTAGTGATCTGCACTGCCGATAATACTCACGAAACATCCAATAAATCTCCTTGTCATTTGAACTATGCGAACAAAATGACAACAGTGGAAACGAGCCTTTTTGGAATTCATACCATCTATTTAACCATCCTATTCCGAGAAAGAAATCAACATATTTCAATGTGAATGTATAAAGGTAGATCGGTTCTACCTGTTCTAATTCCAGGAGATATCATATAATTTGTGGATAGACGAGGATGAAGACATCATCGATGTGGCATCTCTTTTAGGAAACAACCGAGTGAAGAGAGACGGAGCTATAATTAATCTGCCGGCAGTCTAACACGTACTTTGTTGCCCTTTTGCAACTCTTGCTCCCGAGGAAAAGAATAAGTTGGTGCAAAGGATTTAAGCTGTAATCTGGCTTGCAGAGAGTTCCCTTGTTTTTAAGATCTCAAAAACAATGTTTATATCTAAGTGTGGCCATATCATCTATACCTGAACATGTTTATATCTAATGTTACATTGCACCATTTCCATGGTGCAATGTAACATCATCAACCACAGGGAGATTGGCTCTCGAGTTACGAGCAGTTTAACTGCGAATTCAGCATATTTTGGACGTCTGCGAACTTGTTACCACAGAACAGATCAAAATCACAGGAGGAGGTACGATCTCAAAGGTTGAGACCACACAGAATAGAGCTTGATATATTCTTAGGCAAACTAAGGGAGGCAGAACAAAATTGCATGTCTAAAGAGCACTGGAGACACGAACAACTTCACTCCAGAGTCAAAACACAGCATCATAAGATCTCGATGATCGCAGAGGCGACGAGCACAACCAGAAGAAGATACGGCTTCCATGGCGCCTTGGCTCCGAGGTTTAACAAGTAAAACAGGAGCTCATAAGCGAGCGAATGTGGACAGGGGAATGCGGGTGACCTGAAATTTGTTGCAGGTTTCTGGAAACAGGAAGCGACAGCTGAACCAGAGAACGCCGGAGGAAGGCTTCGTCATCTCCTAGTCGTAGGCTACTAGAAACGGAGAAAGGCAATAGCCCCAGAGGAAGCCGGCG
The DNA here is from genome assembly GCA_001649415.1 of Musa itinerans. Lineage (NCBI taxonomy): Eukaryota > Viridiplantae > Streptophyta > Magnoliopsida > Zingiberales > Musaceae > Musa > Musa itinerans. Next base: position 24,913 of record LVTN01001097.1, read on the forward strand.
GAAGACTTCATCATATTCTAGGTTCCTCGGAACAGGGAGACGCAGGAGCTCGAGAGAAAGCCGGCCGAAGACTGCGTCGTATTGCAGGCTCCTGGGAACGGAGAACGGCAGCAGCCACGGAGGAAGCTGGCGGAAGCCTTCATCGTATTCAAGGCTCCTCGAACCAGGGAGCCACAGCAGCTCCAGAGAAAGCCGAAGGAAGACTTCGCCATCGCCATCATGAGAGCTCCGCTTAGGCAACAGGTGAGAGCCAATGTTACGGTGGAGGCTACAAAGACGCAGGTCTTCGGCTTTGTATAGCCGGTGGTGGAATGGGACTTTCCGGGAATCGACGACTCGACGCTCGGTTTCTACAGGTTGTTGTAGAAACCTGTTTTGTGGGTGAGCTTATTAGGCTCTCCACTCCCTCTTATTTTTATTTTGTGTGTGACATGAAACCAAGAATCGAGGAGTTAGATAATAGATTATAGGATAATTATAAATTATCCTTTTATAATTAGTTATTTTTAATATCTCGAGCAAAAATAATATAAATATTGAGATTAATTTGTAATTAGTCCTATATTATAATATATATATTATTTAAATTATATTATAATATTAAGATTGATAAATATTTTAGAATTTCTATATAATCTGTGTTCGAATAGAATAAGGAATCATAATACAAAATTCTCGTAAAGAAAGAAAATTATGATATTTAGGATTTATTTTTTATAAATAATTTATATATCTCTATATTTTGATTGAAGAGCAAAATATGAATAATAATTTTGCTTTAAGTATCTCTCTATGATACCTAAAGACGACTCTATAGGGTTTCTATGAAGGGTAAGAGAAAAAAAAAAAATTATATGAGACGATCTACAAAGAAATTATATCTTAGTAGGGATAACTCAAAGTCATATGATGAAAAATCATATGTTTTTTTCGTGTATAGAAAAAACATAAGAAAGAAGAAGAACAACAAACTTTCCATCCCAACTCTGTCGCTCGATTCTTCACCCAGCAACTACAACAAGAACCCTAACAGCACTCTACTTTTGGGCTCTCCGTCATAACCCTCAAGTAAATGACAGTAAATATGTTCTCAGCTTCTGTGCAGATCAACTCGATTACCGAGGACGCCATGCTGCAAATAACCAGTTCAACTAGTCACATCATCTTGCAGTTGCTACAGAGTTGAGTTGCTACGAGACAGTTGGTATCTTTATTATCGTTCTATTGTTCTTTATACGAGGGCGAAGAAAGAGAGATAGATAGAGAGAGAGAAAGAGAGAGAGAGAGGAGGAGGAGGAGGGTGGGCGCGATAAACAGGATTTGGAAATAGGCGAAAGGAACCTATAACTACAGGTGCGCCGATGTGATCTCGAGACACGTAGCCGTCAAAGCCATCTTGGGATGAGCCCGTCGTCATCCCGAGCTGCGCCTTCACCGTCGTTCGACGGGGCTGTGCATGATTGACTGGATCTGCAGGAGACGACCGCAAAGGTTATCGTGTAGTGTTTAGTGTTAACTAAGAAGCATTTATTCCCCTCACAAAATGTTGAATGCATTGCTTCCTTGTACGTAAAAACGAGCATTACCCGACTTGCAAAGCTGGGTCATATTCCAGTAGCTGTAACAATCCTTCCGCTCGAGGAGGCTTCTTGGCAGCACTGTTACCTCCATCTGGCCATGATGGTTGGAGCTGAGTTTGTGAACCACCTTCTTGCAGCTGTCATCAACAAGCTTGCAGAATTTGATTAGTGATCTGCACTGCCGATAATACTAAAGAAACATCCAATAAATCCTCCTTGTCATTCGAATTATATAGACCATATGACAAACAGTCGAGATAGATGATGCCAAATTATCCCATGGATGGAATAGTGGGTGCAGTCCTGTATACTTTGCTCGAGACTAAATAGGAGAACAGTTAACCTTTAAGAAGCACAAGTGTAGCAAAGCAAATGCATTTACAGCATCGCAAGCAACTATCACAATACCTTCCTTCTTAGGTTTTTGTTGTCTTTTTGCAACTCTTGTTCCTGCGGAAAAGAATAAGTGGGTGAAGGACTAGGTTTCGGGCTTCAATGTTACAATAAAGGATCGAAGTCCTAATCTGAAATTTACCTTGTCTTTTAGATCGTAAAGCTGATCAAGCATTAGCTGCATCTGATATATAGACAACATGTTAATAGGTTTGAGAAGGAAAACTTATAGCACATATATAAATATTCATAATCTAGCAATAGCATGCCTACTTTGTCAAATTCAAAAGTTTCACAAGTGGGTTTTAATTTGATGCATAATTGATCCATACTCATCATGTAAGATTTATTCTGACCAGTGAGATTATCCTACTCAGAGCTCAATGACTGTGAAGATTAGCTAATCTCAAATAGTTGAAACACTAGTATCTAACTCAAATGCTTACTCTCATCATGTAAATAAGGTAATATTTGAATTGTTTATATTTATCAAGTCATCCCAACTGGTTAGATCTTCACAGTAGGTGTAATCTCGTTGGACCATTTGATTGTCCTACGAGCGAGCACACCTTCAGATATATCTAATCATACGGTCTATCATCTGATTTAATCCCAACCACTATTTTGAAGCCAAGAAAAACGATTTTAGATTCCTGAGAACCAGGCAGATATCAACCATTTCTTTTAAGAAAGTACTCCCGGAAAACTTCTGGGGAAAAATACTGGAGAGAGTAACGAGATGTTATTAGTTAATGCTCATCAAGTGCCACATACAACATATATGACCTAGTTCATTCCTCTTATTCATGATCCAAAGATTGTAACTCTAACCATTATCTCTTCAGTCCTTCTCTAAAGCATAAGAGAAAGATAAAGTTATCTTCTTTCATTTATGAAAATCTGAGGATACATTTCTCTTCTTTCTATAGCAACAATAATAAAATGGTAAGTCTTAACTATTTGGAATCACCTATATGAATCTTTTGTCATTATTGAAATATGTAAAAAGTTATATGTTTAATTAGATTCAGAGTACTTAAATTTTTATTTATTATTTTTATTAAAATCCTTTTTAGGTCTTCCTTTATTTTTCATCATATCATTAGCATTAATCATTTTAGTATTTGAAGGTCTCGTTAGCACATGCTCATATCATCTTAAATAATATATTTTTTATTTTATCCTTCATCGAAATAATATCTAATTGTTCATGAATAAAAATATTTCTCTCTTTTTTCTATTCCTTGTATATTATGCATTTATGTTTATAAATAAATCTTAGGCAAATAATTTCACTTTCACTACAAAGAAACTATTTATATTTGCTGTTTGTCAAAACTGAAGAGTTAAGCATGCCATTTGGACTGCAAAATTAACAATGAGTCACAAAGGAGTAGGAAAAACAATACCTTCAGATAATGCTAAGAGTTTCTGCAATTTACCTTTTTTGATCTGATCTGCTTTATAGACACCTCTATTTGATTCTCGAGTCTCTCGAGCTCGTTAATACTTAATGGCCCTAGCTCCTCACCGAGGAGATTGCTACAGTCATAGGGTTAGAGCACCACATACCAGATAAGTGCATACATTACAACACAACGGTGAACGCTAATTTACAGGGAAAATTAGTAATAATGATTACCTCTGAGAACGCTGCAGATATTCGATTCTTGCTTTCATCTTCAAGTATTCTTGATAACTGTTCTGCTTAGACAACACAATATTAACTGTCAGAGATCATCTGCTTAAGCATGATGATTGCAGCTTGTATGAACGCATACATGCATTTAATTGAGATGCTAATACGCAAACAAAAAGCTATCTGCGAGAAAGAATTCAACAATAACATAAGAAATGTACATATATTCCCATTGTTGGCACAAAAGCTTCACAAACAGGAATATAATATGGCATTGATAGTTGGTATAAACATTAATATATGTCTTTTACAGATACCTTTTAAATAAGCAAAATAGCTAAGTAAATGCATGATGTTTTGATTGCTCCCATTTCATAAATGTATGGTAAATTAGTTAGTATCTAAGGTTTGCTGAACTCAATATTACTAAATAATGGATGGCAGATCAAATTAAGATATACGGTTTAATGCACTTTATATTAGTAAATAAGTAAAGTAGTTTCAGCTTATCAGAAGTATTGATGCATCAAATAGAGATATAGAGTAGAGATTAGATTCGTATTGCTAAGGATTAAGGATAATCAGGCTATATATACAGAAGTTGCATACTAACTTAATAATCTTAAGTTTTCATATTGACGTTCAAATATCATTTATAATATCATTAAGTTAAACTCAAAATTTCTAAAATGATGTTAGAGTCAAATACGATGAAGCTGCCTAACCAGATGGACAAACAAGAAAACTGCTCCGTGGCTAGAAACAACAAACTGCTCGGTAGCTTGACCATCTTGGAACGTGTTGAAGTCACTTGTTCTTTGTTGCTTAAGCAGATTTTCCTCGCCTCCTTTCTCTTTGTTTTAGCTTTTTTTTCTTATTACCCACCCCGTCAATTCTCTCATCATATTAAGCACCCTTTAGGTTTTCCTACTACATCAGGACCTCTTAATCAAGACAGACTCACTCCTGTGAACATTCATGATTCTAACTACATTCAAGATTGACGTGGATAATAAAATATATTCTTTCCTGTGTACAACTAATCCATGTCGATGAAACAAATGGGGAAAATGCAATGATAATTTTTATCCAGTTTTATGGTGAGCCAAATTTATAGTCAAGACATTAAAAAGAGTTTTTGGATACTTACAGGATGAAGGAATCTAGTTACCAACAATTTCTTTTGGATGTAATCTTGATTGTTATAAAGATAATTCACAAAATACTGCAAGGATGCAAAAAAAAAAAAAACTATTGCATGCTAGTTTGATGTACTATATTTCATAGAAAGGATACACAAACAAAAAAATGAGTAATTTCTTCCTATGCCTTAGAGATTGCATACCTGAACTTCACTTGATGTTGGTACAGATTCTGCATTATTCCTGAACATTTGGTACCTTTCAAGTATCTTGAGCATGCTGAAATAAAGTTGGGAAAGAAAGGGATCTGAGGGTTGAAGGTTATGAAACTTACTAGACGCTATTTGACAATTAAAAATGATTTAAAATAATTTATCAAAAAATTGGAAAGATTACTATTACACTTAGCATTGATATAATTTAACAATTTTAGTTGCACTTACTAAATAATTAACTACATTCTTCTTCAAAAACAATAAATAGTACACATTGGTTCAAAATTGAGATACAATTTGACATTCAATAGTTTTAAATAATCTCAAAGCAGGACATGATTCTCTCAATCATGAAGCCCATTGAGAAAATTATTCCTCACTTCGATCTGCAGTCTTACATGACATCAAACAGTCATATTTGCACTTTAAGATTTAAATGTCTCACGTATGTGGCCTATGTCCATGGATAAGGATGATTGAATAGATTGGAAGAACAATGACAATTAGAAATCCATATATTATGAGAGTTCCAATAACACGCCTCCTCTCCCAAGGTCACCAAAATAACAGAGATGATGTGTTGATCTATAACGGGTTGTATTGTGAACTGAAGTACTATAATCATGATGATGTGAGGATCAACCTTTAATGAGAAGAGTGGCAGAATCATAATGGAGACAACGACTCCTCACATCGTTATAGGTTTTCTTCTCTATACTCACTACTTATATTTTTTAGATAACAAAATCACAACCACTTGCTGGAGATGACTGGAAATAAAAGACGCGGATGTTATAAATATTGAAATGAACATTAGTGATCTTCTGCATTATCGAATGAATCTCCTTCGATATAACAGAATCTTCTATAGATGTTATACAAAATCTATAAATGCCAGTGATCTTCTGAACGAGTCTTGTTCTCTATAAAATAATCTCTTATCTTATCTCTCTTATTTTTGTATGCATCTTTCGTTGCTTTATTTTTTTCTCGGTCTCCTTACCCTTCGTTTGTTTCAAGAAAAAAATTGTTTAAAGGACTTGTTCCATAATATCACTTATGTTTGTTTGGGTGTGTTAGGCAGTCATAACTTTTCCAAGGTTGTCTTCATATAAATCTTGATAGATGAGGAAGAATTTCCGTTGGTGTTTATTTGTCAAATCTTTCAAAATCTCTTTGGCACATCAAATCATCATTTGAAGGTTCTTCGTAGCTTTATTTTATCACCTCGAGATAATGATATTCCATGCATGTTTGAGGAATTGAAGGTCACAACTCTCCAATATATTTTCATCTAAATCTTGAAAGAGAAGAAAAATTTTGTTATTTTTATTCTATAAATCCTTCAAGATATTTTTTTGACACATAGTAATCATCATCTTATTATCACCTCTCATATATCTTGAGATCTAAATAAGACTTTTATTATAATACAGCTCCCATGCCAGATTTGATATAATAAAGGAAGAAAGGTAGAGATGAAAGAGGAGGGGCCATGATGGAGGAGATAAAAGATAATAGATGATAATAAAGCCTCACATCATTGCAAATTTCCCACAGTACTACATCATGGCTCTCTATTTATTTATATAAATAGGAGACACATCCTAAAGATAACATTCATTGTCATATATTTATTCTAAGGTTCATAAATATTTTTATGGTGATTTTACACACTTAATCCTTCATTTCTCATGAACCTTTTCATAGTATTCTTTCTTTATGCATTTGTCACTCTGATGTAACAAGTATAGATCTCTCGTCATAATCATAGTCATAGGGGGGAAGCTCTGGGCCATATCTTGTGTATTGGACAAAATTTTGTTGCTATGATTTCGAAAAATAAAGGTTGATTCGATGAAATATAAGTAAATTTTACACATGGTCATGCTAGGAAATTTGGGGGGTCATCATCCTTTAAATTAGTACATAATTGTACTAATAAAGATAGGTGGAACCCATTTCTTGGTTTTCAACTACACCTATGGAGATTGTAATGTGCTTCAGGTTCCTTTCTGATATATTTATAGTTGCATGACCTAATTTTGTTGGCTTCTATGATTGCTCTCAGGTTCGAACTATAATCTATTCTTAACAGTCTGAAGTGAGCCTCAAGGGTAGTAATCCTATCTTTTCTAGGAATAAAATTGCACATATATGCCTTTGAATGTTTATCTGAAAGGATTATGTTTTGGGGTGGGGGTGGGGGTTATCATCCTTCAAATTAGTACATAATTGTACATTATGTTGTTCTCTTTATCTTGCATGCACTGCTTCATATTTGCTTTTTGGCATGTTTAGCATAGTTTAGATTCTGTTTACCACGTTTCTACCTACATATTAGCATACTCATTTGGTGTATCACATAGTAAATGAGGATATTCTACTTCAGCTTTTTTATGAAAGAACATATGCACACGCAGCTATGTTAGACAGCAAGAAGTGTAGCTTTGTGGACAAGATAAGGGTCAATCGAAAATACATATGCTAACATGCGAAGTTAGAATGGACGATGTAGCATGCAGACCATAAAAGACACGCACAAAAGCAATAATCATGTGTTTATCAGTTCTAGTAAAACAAAATGTGCTTTATCTTCTAAAGCAATTCATGACAAGCTAAAAGGCAACAAAGAACAGCTGGAGAACTGATGAGACACATACGAAGAAAAGAGGACCAGTATTAACTTAAACTGAGAAGGTGGAAAGAGAACGATTATTTCTTTTGTGACTTGTAGATTATATTTTCTTTGCAAGGAGACATTTTTCATATCCAACAAAAATCTCTTTACAAGGTGACGAGAAAAAAGAATTTTAGGACTAGAAAACACACCAAAAACTAGTCAAATCAGCTCAATGGAACAGTATTCACTACGATCTATACAGAAAACCGATTTCAAATCGATCGCTGCTGCAAAAGCCACCATGATTAGACCACCAAAACCCATTTCCAACCCTCAAATCAATCTCCGAAGTACACTCTCCCCCAGAAAAAAGATGGTCATCTCAACATGTTAGACTAAATTTGTGGTAGGAAATAAATGATACAAAAGCGAAACTCTCTCTCTCTCTCTCTCTTTCCCCGCTCCCCTTTTCAAAAAACCAAAAAAAAAAAAGAACATCTTTTTCGGTTTCTTTGACAAGAACACATCAAAAGAATGTAATATGAGATCTTATGCTCTAAGATCTCATTGCTAAGCACCATCAAAGGGAAGGAAAGAAAAGAGAGACAAAGAACCCTAGAAAAAGAGCCAGAAAACTAGCGGAATATTACGAGATGAGGTATAGAAGAGGAGCTTCCAGCCACGGGCGTACGTGCTCACAAATATACCTGGAGGTGCTGCAGAACTCGAAGAGGCGACCGTGAGCGGAGAAGACGATGAGCGCCACCTCCGCATCGCACAGCACCGACAGCTCGTGAGCCTTCTTCAGCAGCCCGCAGCGGCGCTTTGCGAAGCTCACCTGCCTGTTTATCTTGTTCTCGATCCTCTTCAGCTCCACCTTCCCCCTCCCCATATCGATATATCTGCTTCCTT
>LVTN01001097.1:37370-59290 GCA_001649415.1 Musa itinerans
CCCGCCCCCGCCCCCCCAACCAAAAAAAACCACGCTAATGCAGAAAGGATTCGTCGCTCCTCTACTCCATCGTTCCTTCTCCTCTCCCCCGTCTCGCTGGGGTGCGAAATCGAATTGCAAGTGCGTAGTGTGTCGGAGGCCGAAGAACGTCCAGATACAACCCAGCCGACAGCATACGTGTCGATGCAACAGTGGCCAGCATGGCCTCCATGGGGAAGCCCTGGCCACTTCACCATCGCATTTGCTTATATTTACGAGAATGGACTTAGGGTTTGTCTCGAGGGTTTTAGGGTAGTGAATTCCAATTTACAATATTACCCCTCTCATGTCCTCTCTTCTTGGGAGCACAATTATTGTGATTGGGAGATGACAAAAGTAAGCGTGAGTTGATTGATTCGTGGGGAAGAGACGACATAAGATTATTATTATTTTCTCTTATTGGGCACGTGAGACTTCTACTAGATGTAGATGAGGCGGCGAGTGCGTCCTGTTCTTGGAGAATCCCATAAAGTCCATTCTAGGGAAGGGGAAGATGACTTCACGTGTGAGTCAATGAAACCAACCTTTGCTCGAAGTAACAATAATGGAGAGGTCTTCTTTTGTTGGACCACAAATCTTACGCTCACCCTTCTTCTTTATGTTACATCATCACTAGCCTCCAACCTCTTCATCATTCGCATTTGCATTGTTGATATCGCCACCGTCAAGCTTTAAAATTCACAAAATGGAAAACACCCACCGCCTGTTAATTTGCTATGATGTCAAGACGAGAAAACTTTAATTTTTTTATAATTATAATTATAAAATGAAGAAGTAAACTATCTTATTTGTTTTATCTTTATTATAATATTTTCACACAAATTTTGTGAGACATATTGCTAGCAGCATCCTTTTCGGCAAATTTATGATAAAATGGATGTCATGTCGTCTATGCATCAAATGATTCCATATCATCCATACATATAATAACATAAAAGCACATAATACAAACTCATGCACAGCTATTATTCTCTTTTATCGGGAAAGACTATAAATCGGATTTACACGTTACGACTTCTGATTGGCCACTGGGAATTCGAGCCCCACTTAAAAGAAGGACGTCGAACGGCCGTCAGTGGCGGCAGCGGAGGGGGGGATAGCGCGGGATCTGCTCCTATGCAAATGGCCGAAACCCGAAAAGAAGGTTTTGGTCGTGTTAGCTTAGTTAAAGACTTTAATATTATATCATAATATTTTCGATTCGAATTTTATTTTTATTATTTATTTTTATGAAGAAAAAAAAACAAGTTATGCCGCAATCGACGTGTGAGAAGTTGCATCAATAGCTTTAGTAGATCTCTTTTGAGGGCATATAACGCATGATTAATCCTTCATTAGATATGGCATTGATTAAAATACCTTCTTATCTTTCCAAAATTTACTCTCTGGATTTAAATTTTTATGCCAGTGTTTTCATAAAGACCAAGCTAAATCTTTATTATTATACATGTGTAGATTGGGATGCATTTTGCATGAATTAGAGTGTGCATGTTTTGCATCTTCAAGGTTTGTCTACTGTTATTGCATAGTTTCGATTACTACATAATATATCCTTTTATCAAAATAAAATCAAGAACGGATTGTCATTCCCAAATCAACATCCATTTGAAAATATCTAAAATGACTCTCAAGTCAATCGGATTCAGAGACGTGAAGCTCTTCATTTCTCGTACACGAAACATATCATATCAATCAAGGGCCTACTGGATGCCATCATCTAATGCTTCTCGTTTGCTTTATTGTAGTTGACAGTAGCAACCAGCAATCTATGAATGAGTGACATAACTATTTTTAATTGTTGATAGGGATTTATTTTTTTTTCATTGATAGCAAAGATAGGGTATATTATAGTATTATCCTTGTGACAACAACAGTCAGCGATCACACCAACACCAACGCGGAGCCTCAGGATTGATATATTGCACTACGTCAATGTGACACCTCAGACTTCGATTGGACGATCATATGCTCCCGCACTATCTAAGGCCGTACAAGACGATGCCGCATAGTACAGAGCTATTCCGGAAAGCTCGAAATGGTGTTGTGCGGTGTCGATCCGTGCAAATCGGTCAGCGCCCGCACGAAAAGTATGAGCCTACTGCTCAAGGAGTCGGTGACCATTAACAGACTACGTATGATCGACCTTCGTTTGTAGGTATAAAAGTCAACCTCCTGACCAACGTCAAGAGTCAGACTTTGAATACCTCAACTCCTCCTAACTCCACTTAATATTAACTTGAGCTTCAGAGGGATCGAGTCAAAAAATCCCCCTCTCGACCTCGGCCTGTGTGCAAGAGCCCGACGATGAAGAAGCAAACCACTCGCCAAGAGAAAAAACCGCACTTGGGAATCAAGGCTCAGACTCAACTCAGCTCAACGCTCGCTTTCTCCACCGAGCATCCGCATGAGCAACCTTGCACATCCAGGATTGGACCGAGTCATGCTGACACCTCGGCCACGATGTAAATGTTCACTAACAAGATCCAATCAACATGTCATGTGAATATCATATTTTACTCATGCCAAAAAATGATAGAGGAACATTTCCTAAAATATTTCTCATTCTTAACTCATTATAAAAGACTATCAATTATTATTTATTAAATTTGTCCTACTCACATTAGTTATTGACTTGAGTATCGAGAAGATCAAGTTGGAAAATCTATTTGACCTTGATCTTTATACAGGTCCACTATAGAGCACGCACTCGAGTCCATCTCGATCCCGAGGAGCGTTTGAACCACCCCACTAATTTTATCGGGCTTCTTGTGCACATGGATCCTAACTGAGTCAAACTTATTAGAACATCATCAACTTTGTCACCGTTAGATGTAGAGGTGTCAAGTATGTCCGCAAGTATGAGTACCTTCAAGGACCCACCCATAATAAGATAAGAATTTGAAAAATAAACGAAAATAAAGATGATGATGGGATGTATTTTGTATTAACCACAAGGATATGGGATATGGACACGTAAAGAATTGCCCTACCCAGATGGGGTGGTGATAGGTAGAGCATTGCCCCACCTTGTTTATTGCCCATCAATATGTGAGCCTAGACGTTGAGCCTCGATTCTTAGTCTACCTATTTCAAATCAGACTAAATTGAACCTTAATTGAATTAATTACGAGCTATTTAGTTTGATTAAATCAAATAAAATAATATCAATATTAAATAATAACATCTCCCTCGAATGACCTACGTGTAAAAGAAATTAATTCAACATTTAATAGTTATTATTATTTATAAATTTGATATTATTAATTAGTTTTGAGAATAGTTTTTAAAATTGAATGAATTAATTGAAAGAATATAAATAATCCATGAATTTCTCGCCCCCAAATGAGAGTTCTTCATCCCTTCTACGTAGGATGAGGGATGAGATGGGGATGGGGACGAGAACGAGAAAACACTCCTCGTCCTACTCTGTCCCATTGACATCCATCGTCACCATCAATCGCACACATTGATAAAAAGGAATTATCTTTTAGCCATAAGGAAGCAGTAAAATGAAAAATCACCAAGGTCTCTTAATAGAAAGGACATACATCTCCGCAGCCATGAGATCCCACAGCCAATAGAAACTAAGCTTGATGGTCTAACCATCATCCTACTACTCGATCGTCTCCAAGTTAGTATATAACCTACGAATGCTCCATTTGACTTGCTGCATCTGACTGACACAGATCCTTCCACGTCCAATCATTCATGCACCATTTAGTGCGTTTGATCCATGTTTCCAAAGCAACATGGCTACCTGAGAAGTTTCGTTTAGTATGTTTTTGGATGCATCAGTGTGCTGAAAGATTCTTGTTTGACATCATATAGAAACGCTGAATGGATGCGTGGGCTGCTATCAGTCTCATGAATCAACATGAAGGCAGCAAGCTTTAGACATGCATGTGTACGTGTTGTAATTGCTGAGACCACTGAGATCTCCATATATCACTCACAAAGTGCTCGTCTTGTAATTGCTGGATCCCCCGGTGCTTCAATGTGTTCTTCTTTGTATGGTTGACTTGCGCCTCCATTTTCCCCAAGACAGTAAGAGCAGGAAAGGAGGTAACATACATGGATGCCCTATATCATGCAGTAAATGAAGAGAATGATGGAACTCGAAGTTTTTACTTTCTTAGGTTCAGAATAGGCCAAAGACAAAGCTCGTACGGCTCAGTTCAGCAACCAATATTGGTTTGCTAGAGTTCAACGAAGCAAGCTAGAGAAGCCAAGGTTTTCCTGTCTCGTCCTCATAAAGAGGGTGTGGATATCGAGAAGAACTGGTAGGGGCAGCTGCTTCGATCAGCCTGCGTGGAGCATGTGGAGGTGGACAAAAGAAAAAAGCCATTCATGCTTGCACTCGAAGGAGGGGAGATGTTGCTTTTAGGACTGTGGAGTCTTGTGGTTGTAGGTTAAAGCAACTGCACAAGAGGCTGATGAGCTCGGATTGGCCTCGTCAGAGATCCGTGGATAGCTTCTGACGAGCTCCACTTCGAGGCCACACAGAGGGCAAGCATGCATGCAATGATCTGTTTGATGCACCCAGGCATTATCGTATCAACGAAGCAAGCTTCTGTTCTTGGTTTTTACCCCTTCATCTTTCTTTTCCTCTTCGTATTGGGTCAATCCAAACACAAAGGAACCCTCAAAAAGATAAAAGTGATGCAAGAGGGGACTCCCAACATGAAACCCACATGACAGCCAACCACCATAAATGAAAACATGGCAAGTCTGGGTGTGGATCACAAGGAAAAAAGGTGCTTCTGTTGTGGCTTGGAACTCAGCATCAGTGACACAGCAATCGAATTAGATATCTACTTAATACTGGAGCTGGCTAGAATTTGAGGTGACTTTCACTATCGCGTCAACCATCATTACTTTTTCCTTCTCCTCTTTCTTCTCTCATTTAATTGTTCTCCGTTACATCTTTCTACAACTATCTTCGTGAGCAAGAGGCAGTTGTTTATGGGTAGCTTTACGTCACATTCAGCTCTTGGAGTTGTACCGATCTCTTTCACGACACGAACGCAGATGGAGATGGACTACTACTCATTGTCTTAACCTAATGAGAACTCATTCCTGCTCCATTAATCTGGAAGCAAATCGGATTTGCGCCATGGTTTACCCTTCGAATCATCTAAAAGGTAGATGAGATGACCGAGCTTTTGTTTTCATTACAAGATCATTTTGTGGAACCAAAGTATCTCCTTCAAGAGAAGCACATATCTCCAAATCGACAGCAGAGAACACTTGCCTTTCATTCAGTTGATTTGATTTCTCCCAGAGCAAACATGCGATCCTATGGTGGTGGTGAGTGGACTCCATCCATCACTCCCCATGATCTAATGAAAATTTTGACCAGACTGTTCGACTTCTACCCCCATCTGTGGCCTTTAAGAACCACATCATAGCACATGCATTGAATCCACATAACCATATTGTCCTCTTTTTGTCAATCCCTCGCCTCAGGGATGTTTAAGGCTCAGAGTCGAAGTGACTCCGGTGAGCTCGATGTCTATGAGGCAGCATTCTACTTCTCTGGCCAAGTTAATGATGTCGATCTTGGCCTTCAAAGAGCTTGCTTGGCGAGCTAATAGGAGGAGTTTGGATGCTCTTCCAACGGGCGCCGCAAAGTGTTGAGATCCGATTCAAGGACAAGAAGCATAAGCAACCCCTCTCCCCTGTTGGTAGGTTGGCTAACTTCCTCAGCTCCTTGTTCCACCATCGGACAGTTTCCAAGAAGAAATCAAAGTCAATCAACTCTATTCAGCCAAAGGAGAGAGAGCGTTAACAACCCTGAGAGCATGGGAAGTAGAGACTCCAAGTCCATCATTTCTTCTGCCAGTAGGAGCAGTGGGCTTAAAGGCCCTCGTCCTTACCCCCACCCAGCCATCAAAGGAGCACCAAAAGTCTATCCCTTTCTGCTTACAGGGAGAGGCTTGGTGTCACAACAGGAAGGCAGCGGATGAGGCTTTGCCAGCTGAGAGAGCTTAGTCCGTTAATGGGGTATGCTCTCAACAGATGCGTGGTGCATAAGAGTGGTAACAAACCATTAAACAATGATGCTCGATTGGCTGAAGTTTTCATATTAAAGGAAGAAAATTGTAGGAGGAGAAGAGGGGAAGAAAAAGTAGATGGTGAGGAAAGTGATTCCAGCTCCGTCCTGTTTTAGCTCGAGAGTTATATGACTCGAGGGTTAGTAGCACAAAGACTCGCTGTTCATGGGACCACGGACTTCAGATATCAAAGCTACTGTACTGTTGAACTGTTATATTTCTCTGTTGTTGTTACAAATCATTTTCTGATCTGGGGATTGTCTCTAATTGACAGATTTCTGTACTTGCTTTGCGGACGGAGGAGAAGAAATCTGATCCTTCAATTGTTTCTGGTTTAACAATACTACTAATATCATCTTTTCTACTCCATCAGTATGTGGTCAGGAGGAAATAATGCACTAACTCTTGTCACATCATTGTGACATACCTGTTGCAATTTTTTTCGTTGCTGCACATTTAAAATCACTCAAGCGTAGTTGGAATGTTATGTCAAAACATAAATACGACTACGCCAACGCAAGATGGAAGAAGCTACCATCGATGGTGCAACCAAGAAACACGGCACAAGTCTCTTCTGGTATTTCAAACACATGATTTTTATTGCAACATCGTATCAAGAAGATATTACATGCATCAATGGTAGGCCTCCAAACAATGAGGAAGAATAAGACTGCATCAAACAGGTTTACGTTCGATAACAACAAGTGAGTGTTTTGTTTGTCATTTAATATAATGAAAACTTCTTTCTAGTTTTTTTTTTAGAAAAACAACAACAGAAAATGTGCCGGTACAAATGGTCGATTTTTCAAGCAGACTACTCGGCAGAGACGTTGCCGAGCTTTTCAGATGGATTGAGCTCATCCCAAGCCTCGATCCATGTCACCATGGCATCGGCTAACTTGTTGAAATACGCATCCACCTTCCCAAGCTTCTCTTTAACCTGCTTGGAGAGCTCGATGTAGCATTCTTGAGGTGTCGTGCACTTCTTCGGAAGGGAAACAGCTTGGAAGAAAGGGATCACCTCTTCCTGCCAGTGGATCCCATGATACTCCTTTTTAAGGTTCACTAACGGGTTGCTGGCCTTGCTATGCCAGATGTAGGGCAAGCCCGTCTTCACGCCCAATCCCAAGTGGTCACAGATCACCTAAAAACAAATGAATGCCATGAGTCAACTTCAGCCATCTGTAGCCATTTATGTCCCTAATGGAAAGAACTCAGCTTAATTGTAAAAGACAAGTATAATAAACTAAGTATAGTGCATAGGAATTTTTCTTCCAAAAGAACAAGAACTCGAAACTACAAAGGTTATGATAAACATATCTAGATGGTGGATGACAAAAGAAAAAGTGGGAAAATGCATAACTGACCTTCACACACCATCCTGCCCACATATCATCATATCGAGGGATGGGTTGGCCATCACCCATAAGTCCGAAGTACATTGCAGGGCCTATTAGCTCACGGTTGAATGCTAGATTCATCCCGCACATAGGAAACAGTGCACCTTTTGGCACAGTTATCACGGCATCAACATACCTGCGAGCAGTATGACAGTTCCTCAATTTTAGTCATACTTCCATACTTTTGAATCCACCAATCAATACACAAAACTCTTGCCTGGCGTTTCTTTCATGAGGTTTGACAAGCTGAGTGGGGGCATCATAGTCTGGAATGTTGAGCCATAATCCATGAGAAACAGCAGTCGGGACACCTTCACGGAGGCTGAAAGGGTAGCCACGAACAAAGTCTGCACCTTCACAGTAAGGATCATACAGAGTGTTAAAGAAAAAGGGGGTGGATGGAGAAAGAAGATTCTTGATGTGTTGCTGAGGTGCATTGATCTCCTTGCCGGAGGGGTCTTTGGCAACCTAATGAAGGGCAAAAACAGCTGCTTTTGTTAGCAAAACAGGTTCAATCATGATCAGAAGCACCGTAAGCGACTACAGACTACTGGTAGAGTACAAAGAAGTAGCATGGACAGCAAGGAGAAGTATATGAAGGTGACACGAATTGCTGTTCAAACGTAATGTCACTTTTAGAAGTGAAAATTTATCAACCAAGCCAGGGATCATCCTATATGTTGATAGCACAAAACCAGAGGGAACTATAGTCACTGATCTTACAAGTTTATGCCATAAATATAGTGAAAGAAAACTTAGAGATCTAACACCATGTAACTTGACTTGGCACAAAGGCCCCCCAATCACAAATCGAACAATACGATCATCTGCAGACTGCCACAAGTGTTTTCAATGCAAGTTTTGCAACAGAGAAGAGAATCAGACAACACAGAACATTACATCGTAATAAGATTAGGTAAATGAAAAAAGGAATTAGATGAACCGAACATTATTCTGAGGAGCTTCCAACAGAGTACAAATATTCGGAAAATATAAACCATAGAACAATACACATTTATCGATCCACTAACAACATGTAGCAAACGATATGATGGTTAGATAAAATATTTGATTAATTAATCATGAAGTAATAAAGTTTCCTTCATTTGGATGATTCATATTGTACCTATGGAATGATAAATAGCATCAGTGCAGCATTTTAACGCCAAAGATCACTTTGGAAGAAGGTAAGTGAACTGTGCGACGTTTACTACCATTGACTTGGATTTAAACATTTCAGGTCACATAGTTTCAGACCAATCAAGCTAATAGTGAATCAAAATTTCCAGGTATAATGAAGGCTCAAGTAGAATTATTAACCTATCAAGCTAATAATGATCCTTAGAGAACCGAAAGTCTTATTGCTTTCTTCATTCTTCCCCACAAGTTTGAAGCTGTGGAAATTTAACATATTTAGAGAGAAACCATTAGTCGTTTTGATTCTTTAAATACGCATCTTAGAAAGGAAAGAAACAAAGAAAAGAAGAACAGTTCCACAAAGGTTGGGTAATTTAATCATGAAGAAAGAAATAAAAAGAAAGTTTTGATCGTCCCCAGCGTTTCCCTCCCTTCGCCCGGAGAGAAACTCAAATTTACGTTCATAAGAAACAAGCAAGAGAAAAGGGGAAATAACGAATCTTTCTCCCGCTTTCCGCAAGCGAGATCAAGCTTCAAGATCCAAAACCCACGAAGGAAACACAAAAAAAAGGAGGCGGGCACTCACGAAGCAGTCGTCGTCGACGGTGAAGACGTAATTCTTCTTGGAGACGAGGAAACCGAAGCAGCGGCAGGTAGAGTCGTTGAAGGAGATACAGGCGGCCTTGGGGCCGAGGATGCGGTTGATGTCGTTGCGGTTGTAGAGCTCGTAGTCGAAGCCGTCCGGCACAGTGATCGTCTTCCTGGGGTCTCCGTCCTGGACGATGATGAGATGGTAGGGCTGGAAAAAGGGGCGCCACATCTCCAGGAAGTCCAGGTTCCGGATGGTCGGAATCACGATGTCGACCTCGTCCTTGAGCAGGGGAGTGCTGGGGATGCCTGACGAAGTGCCGACCGCCATGGCCGAAGGTTCGGGCTTTCGGTGGGGAAGGGGATGTATCTCCGTAGATCCGAGGCAGAGAAGCGCAGAACGGAAAGAGGGTAGCAGGTTTTGTCGTTCCAGTCCCAATGTTTTAGCACGTGCAGGGCTGTAATGAGCACGTGCGAAGGGGAGTGTAAATTGAACCGGCCCGGCCCGGCCCAGAGACGGGATTTTGACCCAAGTCCATTTATTTTATATCAGATTGTTTGTGATATAAACGTCAGCCCCTTTGGTTGTGATATCTGAACCATGCCAACGCGTGCTAGTTCGGGTTCGGGTATGGGCCGATTCCAAATCGGATATGTTTTAGTAGTCAAAATTAGGGGTGCTGGTCGATCCAATTCGAGTCGAATCCAACGAGAATCCCAATCTAAATTCGAAACTAAACTTGGTCTGAGTCCAATAGATTCACGAGCCAGGATCTCAAATCTTTGGGTGGATTCATATTAAGTTTGTACACATGTAAGTATCAAATATTCATGCCCATTCCGTAAGTTTATTGGATTAAAATGGGAATCAATATTCGACAATTTTGGCAGCATTCAAGTCACACCCTTAATTAGGAGGAGGCACAGAATCGATTAATCTCTGTACTTGATATTTTATATATATATATATATACATATTTATATATATAGAGTAGTCGAAGTGGATGCTTGAGGAATCTGCTTTAATTGAACAGGCTGAGCAGAAAAGAAATAGAAAGATGGGGCATCTTCTTCATGCTATGTAAACAATGTTGAGATGTAAACTCTGGATGGCGACCGTTCACTTGCTGCCGTCTGCAACACAAAAAACATGATCCCAAGAATAATAAATCGTTTCATTCCAGTGGACAAAATTGTATTATTTCCATTCTGGACCAATCATATATACACATAGAGAAATTGGATTCTCATCCCTGAACTCATGATATATCTTTGCCCAACTCAGAGTTATTCTGGTGAATTATTTCTGTACGTCGTATCATTAATTGCATTCATTTCCAGGGTTTCCATGTAAGAGCAGTATATAGCAAACATATATGTTGATTCTTCTTTAATCTTCCTCGTATTTTGATGCATTTGAAGTCTCAACCGACGAGCGCTGGGAGGTATTCTTCAAATTTCGCGCGTCCCTTTCTTGCTAATCTCACCAAACACACATTGCTTCAAAACTGAGGAATTAAACTACAAGAAAACCCGAAGAAAAAGAAGAACTGAGAACGATAGCAGACTTTTCTTCTTCTTCTTCTTCTTCTTCTTCTTCTAACATCGCCAGCTAATTAGTTGGTGAGTGATGATGCACTTCTTCTCCATAAAAACCCACAAGCTGCTCCTCCATTCATTCAGCAGCAGCCTCTTCTGCCAAAGCAGGCGATTCTGGTGAGGTGAATCGCCGAGGATGGAGCTGAATCAAATCGGTCGCCCAAGTCGAAGATACCCTGCAGCAGATGATTGGTCGAGCTGTTCGCTTGTTCTGTTCATCTCTGTTCTCGCGCTGATGTTCTCTCCTGCAGGTTCTGATTTCATCTTGGATATAAATGAGGTGAACGAGTTTAGATTCACACGTTCTGATCCAATCGTTCATGACACAGTGGCTTATGATCCATTGGACCCGACCGGAAACATTACCATCAAATGGGATGTGATCTCATGGACGGCAGATGGATATGTGGTATGTGTCTTCCTCCTCCACAATTACTTTTTGCCTTGCTGACACTCGAGACTCGGATTCTGAACGCATCAACACGTCACTGCAAGGCCGTGGTGACGATGAACAATTTCCAAATGTACCGGCACATAATGAGCCCAGGGTGGACGCTGGGTTGGACGTGGGCAAAGAAGGAGGTGATATGGTCCATGGTGGGTGCTCAGGCCACGGAGCAGGGTGACTGCTCCAAGTTCAAGGCCAACCTTCCTCACTGCTGCAAGAAGACTCCGGCCATCGTCGACTTGCTTCCCGGGGTCCCTTACAACCAGCAGATAGCTAACTGCTGCAAGGGAGGCGTCGTCGGGGCCTATGGCCAGGATCCCGCAGCTGCAGTCTCAGCTTTCCAGGTGAGTGTTGGCCAATCCGGCACATCCAACAAGACGGTGAAGCTTCCCCAGAACTTCACGTTGCTGGGACCTGGACTCGGCTACACCTGCGGGCCAGCCAAGGTTGTGCCGTCCACCATATTTCTCACGCCGGACAAGCGGCGGAAGACGCAGGCGCTCAGTAAGTCTGTGCTCATAAGCTTCTGCTGCTGTACTCCGCTGCCGTCCTCTGATGAACTCTGTATGGTGGTGGCTGTGCAGTGACCTGGAATGTTACGTGCACCTACTCGCAGTTTCTTGCCTCCAAGCACCCAACCTGCTGCGTCTCCTTCTCCTCCTTCTACAACGACACCATAATCCCATGCCGCTCCTGCGCCTGCGGCTGCGAGAACAAGAACTGCATCAAGTACGCTGTCTGCACTACTTTCTCATCCGTGTAGGCATCAAGCTTTACATTCCTGATCGGTGCCTCCTGCAGAAGGGACTCCAATCTGCTAAGCACGCCGGGGATCAACACGCCCAAGAAGGACAACGCGCCGTTGCTGCAGTGCACCCAACACATGTGCCCCATCCGCGTGCACTGGCACGTCAAGCTCAACTACAAGGACTACTGGCGCGCCAAGATCGCCATCACCAACTTCAACTACCGCATGAACTACACCCTGTGGACGCTGGTCATCCAACACCCCAACCTCGACAACGTCACGGAGGTCTTCAGCTTCGACTACAAGCCACTCGTTCCATATGGATTCATCAGTGAGTCAAAGGAGCATGCAGATCCTTCATTCCCCTTCAGCTTCTGCCGCAAACAGGTCTGACTCGTGGTTCTGCTTGCAGATGACACCGGCATGTTCTACGGAATGAAGTACTACAACGATCTGCTCATGGAGGCCGGGGCGTACGGCAACGTGCAGTCGGAGTTGCTCCTCCGGAAGGACGCGAGCACGTTCACGTTCAAGAAAGGGTGGGCGTTTCCTCGGAAGGTGTACTTCAATGGCGACGAGTGCATGATGCCACCACCAGATGCTTACCCCCACCTGCCGAACTCTTCCCCTGTCGGTGCTCCGCCGCTCATTCTGCACAACCTCGCGGTGTCGGTGCTTGCCATTATACTGATGGTGATGTGGTAGGCATGAGGTGATGATGATTGATCCAAAAGGAGTTTTGGGCAGTGTGCATACATGCTCGATCTTGTGGTGGTGGGATTGCTCTGGTTTTGGTTGCTTCGAGGAATTCAGCAAGGTCATGTCGAGTTTACATTGAATTCAGCCCAGAAATCTAATAGTTTTGTCTGTTTGAAACATGTTCGATGCAGAAACCAAAAAAACACTTCGGTCCCTTTTGGAATCTGTTAAATTGCTAAGACAATGTTAAAGAACATGTAAGTATGCTCTGACTCCGACAACTCTTAAAGTACAAGGCAATGTGCAGTCGGGATAACAAGCAGATGGAGTTTTCACCAACTTCAACATGACATTAATCTGCATATAGTGTATCTATTTGCAATGATCACTCTCGATTCATTTATGAAGCATTCCTCATCAAGCACAAAAAACGATAAGCATATCCAACCATTACAATTAACATTCCAGGTTCCAAATGAATATGAACTTTAATATATCATCAGCTACGAACAAGGATCTCTACCGATCTTGCAGCCATCTACCAAACCAAGAGCGTGCAGCCCATGGATCTAAACAAAGATGCCAGATGTCTAAAAATTAAAGTTGATCTTAAATGGACTAGCTGTTTAATGATGCACAAGCCAATTGTAGCATTGCATGAGTGAAGGCCAGTGAAGTTTTGCTATTTGAGAGGAAATATGATATTTGAGAGGAAAAAATAAAAAGTGCATATTGGTGACCAAGGATTGAGAAATTACTGTAATTCTCAAAATGAATCCCACAGGCCAACATCACATTAACTTATTATCTTTTATAATAAACCCGTGATCATACATTAACTAGCAACGGGACTCCCTCCCCAACCATAACTATGCTCTGGAGCAACAAAGTATTCAAGTAACCAAGAGGGAAAAGAGACATTTGTTTCGAAGTATCCATCTACATAGACACATCAACAGGGCCCCACAGTGATCACATAGCTTACCCGGAGCCGCCGTTACTGACATCCAAAACCGAGGCAGCCGTCGAATCCAAGAACCACACTAATTTTCCATCAGTTGGCTGAACCATCCTAGCAGGCAATGAAGAGGCATCAAAGTTCTCACCGGTGCCAGCAGTGGCAAGGTGCACTGCCATGGCCTTCTCCTGGCCCACAGCCACCATAGCAACATTAGAAGCAGAGTTGATTACAGGGAGTGTGAAAGTAATCCGCTCAGGTGGAGGCTTGGGAGAATCAGTGATATAAGTAACCCACTCCTCTTTCAGTTCAAGGGCTGGGTGATGAGGGAAAAGTGAAGCAACATGTCCATCAGGTCCCATGCCAAGAAGGATAAGGTCGAATTTGGGGCAATCATTGCTTTCAGAAACACCCACAGTCCGGATCTTCACTAGCTGACGAATGGCAAACTCGTACTCTGCTGCTGCATCTTCCACTGTAACATTGTCATTTATGGAGAATACATGGCTGTTGAGAATGGGAACCTAATAATACGATTAAGAGACAAATGTTAGGAATAGTTATAAAAAGGCAAACCAGATAGGGCAGGTAGTCAAGGAGAGATCCTGGTCCCTATTGAAATGGAGCCTCTTCAACCAACCTATATGATCTAAATTCAGATACACTCATGTGATCTGACAGACAAATAATATTCCTGTATTAGCAATGTGAACTTAAGCAATACAAGATTGACCACCCTAAAGATGTAAATACAAGATATGCCAGGTGGTCAGATCGGAAAGAAAATATATTTTGGTTGGAAAATATTTTTTCACATGTTCATCAAAAAATGAGCGTCCGTGCCTTGCATAAGATCAAAAGTAGTAAACATATGCATTTGTATAAGATAGGAAGGGCTAGTGTTTGAAGTGTCAACAAAGTCATAGCTAAATATGTAAGAGCATAATCCTCACTTTTTCTATGATCATGTTCAATTAATCCTATGAGATATGCAAGAAATACATCATACATCAAACAATAAGATATAGTACAATCTGGAATGATTGCTATAGCAAAGTAATGTCATAACTTTCTTTTTTTCTTAGGGGATAACAAAAAAATACATATGACGAACAAGGAATTGATTTGTTACTGTAACTCTCGAAATGAACACAACAGCATATGAACATTAATTCACCAATCTACCTGTCCCTCTTCTGATAAATTTATACATAAAATAATCACATTGCAGCTGTTTAAAACTGCTTCCTAATTGCAAAAAAAAGACAATTTCTTGTACTAAAACCAACATATTATCTTCTGTAATAAACCCCTGATCATAAATCAAGTACCACAGGAACTCCCTCTCCAGCACAACTATGCTCAAGGTAACAAAATATTCAAGCAACCAAGGAGAAGACAGAAACATTTGTTTTGAAGGTGCAGATCTACATAAACCTTTTTTTTTCAATGTTTTAAACCAAATCATGCGTTATCAGCACATTCTAGGTGAACTGGACACATATGCCCAGATATCAGTACCGAACACCAAGCAAAACAGGTGGTACTCCCCAAAACCAGAATCCTCCCTTTGTCGTATGGTGATCTCATGGACGAATTATCTGAATGCTTCTAGACAAATTACCCAATATAACTTTGCATCCACTCATCACTTTACATCCCTTTCAAGCGATTATAGCCTTAATGCAATGACATTCAATGACTCGAGCGATAAGGAGAACTTCACATAATATAAAAGGAAACACAAAAAATAATATTTTGATGGCAAGCTTAAATTAATCTTTTAAAGATACTTGAAGGATATTTTCAAGCATACACTATGCAGAAAATAATCCGAACCAAGATTCTGAATATCATACCGTATCGGTGTACCGATCATCTATTGTTACAGTACACGCCGAGCTGTACCGAACATATTGACACATGATACACTAAGATATATCAATGTACCGCCCATATCGGTCCTCTATCGGACCGGTATATACCGCCCGTACCAAACGGTCCGGTCCTCTATCGAACCGGTATGTACCGCCTGTACCGAGCGGTATGGTACGGTATTGCAAACCATGATCCGTACTAACTGCAAATTGAGGAAATTTACAAATAAAGACAATCAGAATTTTGACAAATAAATTCTTATATAATCCGTAACAAAGCATCATCCAAATACTATGCGATCCGAGAATAATCAAGAGAACTATAAGGATCTGTATCTCGTACAGTATTCAAGCAACAAATAATCCAAATTGACTACAAACCTTTGAAAGAAAGAGATCCTTTGTTAGCTTATGGTTGCTATCGATATGATTCTTTGCCACTGCACGCTCATCAGCCCAAAACACAAACCATTTTGTCCAATCAACTGTCTTGTCGTAAGGAGCTTCACAGAGTTTCCTGCAGCCACAGGAATTCCCCATGAAATACTCATCTAGCCTTGCAGAATGATACAAAAATGTGCAACTACAATAACGAAAAACGAATCATGTGGGAAATATTCCAAAGTACTTACCCCATCAAACTTATTAGAGATCCTCCAGACAAAGCAATAGTAAAACATCCCCTCTCCTTCACGGAATTCTCAGACAGTTGCGATATGTACTCCGCCAAATCCGTGGCGAGCTCATCCGCGCTCTCGAAAACCCTCAACTCGCTTTTGATCTTCGGTCCACCACAGGCAGACATTTTTGCAGTCCGTCACAACTCGGCCCAGCAATCCCCTGTGCAAACACCAAAAAAGACCAAACCTGATCGAGAAGATCCGGCAGAATGCCAAGGACGCCTCGAGGAAGCGATGTATGCGGGATCAATCGAGGCATTTTCCAAAGGTTTTAATTTCGAGCGTCAGAAATATGTAAAAACTTGCCCTTTTCCGTTTAGAGTTTAAGCGATGCGCCGCAGCGGACGCAGCGGCACCGGCGAGGGCGGGGTAAGCCGAAGAGAATCGTGGCGCGGAACTCCGAGGAGGAGATCAACAGGGCTCACAGTCTGCTGCGGCCGGTAAGGGAACGGTCGGATTTGGGGAAAGCATCCACCGTTCGAGACACAGGTAGAATGGCTCGGGTTAAAGAAGGGAAGGGGGGGCACGAAGGAGAATTTGCCAAAGAAATATTAATAACGAATTTTAATAGGAAAATAAATAATAATAACACTAAGAATCCAATTTTTCAGAGTTAATTAATGTTTTATATTTATCTCTGCTCCATCTTCTCACCCTCCCAAATCAAACCTTGCGTGTTCCATAAACCCACAGATTCCATTTGTGGGTGTATCACCTACAAAGTGTCATTTAATTTCCATGAATCTAATGGATGATATTAGCCATTCAATATTAAAGTTGAAATGCACCTTGATTTTGACTATGTCAACTGTGCACAGGCAAAGTTTCATGCACGATATAATGTCAAAATGCACCTATATTTTTATAAAACATCACCCCATCGAGTGCAGACAAAATCATAAAACACAGACGTGAGGTTGGATCTTCTTTGTTGCAGTATGCATAGACTCTGGCGAACACCATTTGGTGTGACATCAAATATAGAGCAATTGGCTTGCTGTTGACAAAATATAAATGATAGAGCAATGAAGCATCCTCACTTGATGTCTGCACATCCAATAGAGTTGGTAATTTACTGGTGGCTGCACGTACAGACAGTGCAGTACAAGGTCAAACCTGTCTGCTCCGGATTCTCCTTTCTCACTGCCATGCTCTCCACAATTGTTGTGTGCTCACTTCACTCTTCCAGTTCGAAGCCTGAAAACTTGTATTGTGATTGTTCCATGGTGAACTTGACAAGCAATTGATTCACACTTTTGTTTGTGTAATGTGCCCCAAATGAATGTGTAGAACAACCAAGGATCTGTTTATTTTGAAAGTCTTCTTCGTATGATGATATGTTCTGTCCAAAATCTTTCTATTAACAATTAATTCACACACAACTATTCCTTTTCTATTATCCTAAAAGAAATTCAGGTACTCTTCTGTGCAAAATCTAGCTCCTGTGTTTGACTATTCAACTTTAATGGTAGATTTAGTTGAACGTCCATGCTATTGCAGAGTGACAGACTCTGCAATTGAAGTTGACAAGCAGAGTGTTTTCAGCTTATTTTAATGGTGAACATGGTCTTGAACAATCAATGATACTGATGCATGACCGAAGGGCCTCTCTTTTTTGCTGTGATGGTAGGTTGTTCCTTGACCAAACCACGAGAGTAGGATGCTGAAAACAAAAGGATGGTTCCGAAACTTCGTCATACAACCTTTCGTCTCCTAAATCACTTCTTTTCTCTCTCCGTTTTCTGCCCTCCATAATGCATCCATCCCGATTGGTGTGTGCAAAGAATGCGGCTGCGGAGGTGTCATGTCACTTATCAATGTCTAGCTTCTCCGGCTGAGTTGAAATCATTGTCCCATCAAGAGAAGAAGAACTTTGTTCTTCTTCCACTCGCTCGAGCAGTAAAAGAGAGTGGCGCAGTGGTGGGCAGGGGGATCAATCTAAAGCCACTCCATGAAAAGATTAAAAGCTCCCACCTCGGGGCTCAGCACTCAAACGTGAAGGCTTCGTAGTGGACAATGGGGCCTAGAGTCAATTTAACATGAACCATGAAGTCTCGTCATAGCTGAGACACCTGATTCGCTGATCAACACTGGGATATTAAGGCTCCTCCGCTCGGGGATGCCATTTCTTTCTCTGCAAATGATTAAACAGGAAGAAAACGCAGAAAGTTTTTGAACGTGTACTCAAGTTGGTCGTCGATCGCGATACCCATCTTTGTGATAGCAGCAGCAGTTCTTCCGTGGATGCCTCTATCATCAGGTGGAGGAAGACGGTGGGAATTAGCAGAACATTTTGGTCCATGCAAACTTTAAGACGATTTATAGTGAATTTTGAGAACCAGTCGAAGTCAATCATCTCTCGGCAATTGGTTGCAGTGCCGTCGATGTGAAGAAATGTGGTTAGTGGTGGATCGTCCGCTCGTTTATTATAAGACTTACCACAAGAAAAGATAGGTGACAAAGGAATCGACTATGAGAAAAAGCTGATTTTGAAGCTACAAGAAATGTGGTTTTGGCCGCAGTTTGATGTTCGGTGGGTTGTCCATCATCACGATCTAAACAACCGTGTAAGGAATCGACTATGAGAAAAAGCTGACTTTGAAGCTACAAGGCCTGCGCGCGGTTGTCTTGACGTGTGGAACTCGATGGCATACTTGAGACTTTTCCATTAATTGTTCGCATTCAGCTCATCCCAAGACTTCATCGCATGTCCTTTTGCTTGAATCCTGTGCCGGTCCTTGTCATCTTCTCATCTCCAGCACAGCAGCACATAATAAATTGCAGACATGACTGGAGAGGTCAAATTGAGTGAAAATTTTTGTTTTTGGGTTTTCATAGCCCTACTGGTGACACAGACTGTATAATCTGTAGTTTCTGACTTTTTTTTTTTTTTTTCTTTTGTCTTTGGAAGCAGCTGGTTCCGATAAATTTGTATGGGTTCAGCCTTCTCTTATCATTGTTTCAGATTGACAGGGATCAGCAGGCGAGGCTCAGAAGAATGCTTCCAAGTTTCCTTGTCCAGGAGTATGATTTTGGAGGTCTAATTCAATACATTTAAATCCTTGGGTTGGTTAGGGGTGAGATTTAGGGTTGCAGAAGCTCTTGTAATTAATTCAGAGAACCCTCTTTGAGAGGCACTTGAAACCCTGTTTTCTATGTGGACTCTCCGGAAACAGAATCGAGCTTCTCATCATCGTGTCTCTCCCTCACGAAGAGGAGAACATCAAACTTGTTCTCGGGGCTCACTGCAGCTGAAATCATCACTGTTAAGCGACGCAACATCGAAGAAAGGAAAAGAAAAGGTCTCCAGGATGTCAAAAGAGGGCCAGATGTTCTCTTGGGCTTTTGTTGGCTCCGATTCATGGGCTAATCGAGTCCCATTCTGTAAGCAGGTCAATGAATCAACAAATCTGGGAGTTAGCTGGTACATGTCGAAATTTAGTGACCCCAAGACAATACTCGGAATCATTCATGCTGGTATCGATATCAATGGAAGACAGTAGCCGAACAGCGTGCTGTTGCTATGCCATCACCAGCCACCAGCGCCACCGCACGATCACATCACCGTCCTTCCTGTTGGGACTCCCAAACGATGCGAAGCACTTCCGGTATACCATCAGCGCCAAACTCGGGGATATATCATCATCGTCGATGATGGATCATGATAAGCACGTACAGGTGAGAGGCTCACTCACCCAACTCTCCATGTGGCCAGTTCAAAAGGGGCATGCAAGTCCAAAGAACAGATAAGGCTTTGCCCCTCGGTCGGCTACACCTACCGTGGTCCATCAGCTTCGCTTTCCCTTCGAGTCGAGAACAGAGACACGAGGCTTTAATGCCGATGTCTGTCCTCTCGGTGAAACCTCTTCAGCCAAGTGCATGAGATAAGAACAGAGCGCCGGGACTGCTGCTTCTGTTGCTGCGTAGCTATCGGTGGGCGATGGATGTCAACGGTGGGTGGGTGGTGGAGGACATGGATGATATAACTCGGGAGACATGGCATGTTGGTGGAGGGCGAAGGGGGGCGGCCGACATCGGCGCCAACTATGGGTGCTGCTGCCTCTTTCAACGTACATGGTCCGCTCCTCCCCACATGATGAGGACGCCCCTTGTGTTGGCAGCGTTGCTACCGCTGCCGCTGTTTCCGTAGATAAGACTCGTCGGGCGGATGGTGCCACTTCTCATTCTGCCGAGACAACTCTCGTGTGTCTGGGCTTCCACTCTCCTTGCACAGATCAGCTCTGTTCTTGGGTTGAATTTTTTGGGCACTCCAATGATTCACTCTATCGTTTTCTTTTCATATGTTGTAATTCAAAACAAGAACAAGAACTTGCAATAGGAACATGTTGTTTCAGTAGAACTTCAAACATACAGAGGGAGACAGAGAAAGAGAGAGTTGGTGCAGTGAGAATGTCTCTATCTACTTCTGACTGCCAGCACGATCAGGATAAACATGCCATGGGTGGATCTCCTCCTCATCTTGCTGCAGCTTCATGTTTGCATATGGGGAATGATCACAACTCTGTTGTTGCCCTGACACACTGACAGAGTCGGAAGAACAAGTACTTCCTGCAATCTAAGGCATCATGTGCCAGCCTTGTGGTGCAAAGGGCCACAGTTATTGGATCGGAACATGCTATGAATTATTGAACTCAGTTAGTTGGCGCTGCCAAACGAAGCACGAGCAACCCCATGTGACATTTTCACTTTATGCATGTGACCCTGCTCCCCTTACCCAACCCATTAATCATCATGGCCTTACTAGTACCATACACAGCATACATGTCCGATGTAGAAGGTTATGGCATACATAAAATAAATTCTGATGATTGTACATCACAGAGTTTTATAGCCCTTGACTTGTGTCACACTCGTGATCACTAAATCACTTAAAAAGCTTATTTGATAGATAATGATAATGGTAAAGATGATTCATAAAGCATCGAGTGTTGCTTTACCCAATTGAAATATAATGAAAATTCCATGTATAGTGTAATTCATTTCACCTGAATCTCTAGAAATGTTGAAGGAACAAACAATGAGGAGCTTAATCATTAAAGCTCCAGGAACTCTCAGACAAGCAGAACTGGTTGGCCAGAAACCATGAGCTCACCCAAGGGGTTTTCCCAGATCCCCACTGAGATAAATGCTGCACTGTGACTGAGGTCCTACTAGGAGCATGCATCCTTCTACTTGTAGGAGATGTTTTATACGACCAATTACAAAACATCCCATAGTATACATTCGACTGTTTTAGATTCAACAGTTCATGGAAGGAAACAGAGTTACAGTCTGCAATGGCAGACAATCCGGAGTAGGTTTTACTATTTAGATCATATGCATTCGGAAGAAAGAGTTAGAGAGCAGCTCATGCTCCAGTAATGAGACTTGCTGCAATGTGCATCAGTACAGAGGTAGTCAGCAGAGAAGGGATGTGCGACTCTTTTCACCGCACAAGAGCAACTCCTGTATTTGCTGATAACCATGCCATGCTCATGCAGACAGCAGGAGACCCACATCCAGTGTGATGATCAACCCACATGACCATCGTGAGGAGTTCTCAACGTTGCCGGCCCAACTAGAATCTATCACCATCCATGGAATAGCGAGGCCTCCTACCTCTCTCTCTCTCTCTCTCTCTCTCTCTCCCCCCCCCCCCCCCCCCCCTTTTTTTTTTATCCCTCCCGTTTTTTA
>LVTN01001097.1:59462-83904 GCA_001649415.1 Musa itinerans
CCCCCCCCTAACCATTTATTAATTGAATCCCATGGTTTTAGCAGATGCCTTCTTTTGTCTTCCCAGTCGACTTCTCTGTGGCTGTTATTTAGAGCTTGTCGTTGCATTGGAGGTGCGAAGCATTTATACGAGGTTTCATGTATTGAGTCTCCGTTTAGACCTTTGACAGGAAGACGCAGGCTGAGCGGTGCAGTAGAAAAACGTACTAGTGTGGAATGGTTGAATTGAAGAAGCTCGAAATGCCTGCGAAGTTACTCGACGCGTCTGCTGATGACAAGAAGCTGGATTTGCAGAAGCAAATCGGGTGCATCTCCGGGATCTTTCGGATGTTCGACCGCCGCCATCTCCTCGCCGGGAGGAGCCTCAGTGATCGCAGCCATAGGAAGCTTCCTTCAGGTAACAATCATCCACTTAAGACTCCGTCCATTCTACTGAATTGCCTGCAAAATGTGAGAGACACCTTGTTGAAGCATCATCTTGGAGTATTGTTTATGGGGCTTTGATTAGCTATTTCAATTGTGTTTCATATCTAATTTGAAGAACATAGATGGAAATTTTTTATGATTGTAAACAAAAAAAAAAAAGAAAAAAAATACTGATGAATGAACACAAACTAAATGGTTCTTCTCACTTGCCTTTTACTGATGAATAAATTGGTGTGGAAACTAATGGCTTGATCGTATCCCATATTACGGAATTGGAGAAACTTTTGATCCAAAAAAAAAATAGATTAAGCATTGATCTTGTTATTCATCCATTCAATTCACCAATTTGTTACCATGGAGCTGTGATGGATGACGCTCCGTGATACGAGTTGGTTCCGCAGTCTGTGCTCCTGGATTTAGATCCCACCTAACTCTATCCTGTTCTTTGGTAGGTCATGCTCTTCTAAACACTGGAAGAGGAGAGCAGCAAACTCCATGCTTCTCACAGATTCTGCAGGTAAAGTTTCAGTCTTAGTATACCTCCTAATCTTAGCTCTCTCCATGGAAGATTAATAGATATCGGTTTACCATGCAGGAGAAACACCTGAGCAAGAGCTTGAATGAAAACCAGACGGCCTCTTTGGAATCCTCAAGAGCTTCGTTTTCCTCATCCAGCTCATCATTCTCTTCTTTGGAATACAGCAAATTATCTCACCAAGAGGCCTGCTCCTTCGACAGAGCATTCTTTACCGAGAGATCCCCGAGGAGTTCACCCAAGCAGAAGAATTCAGACCATGTTGCCAAATCTATCGGCTTCGACCTCCGAAGTGACATCTCAGTTGCTAAGTCTGGTGCGCAATCCTTTGTTTTCCACAATGCTGCCGAAGATCCCACGCAAAAGGACACTCGGGGCTTCGCTATCAAGACTTCATCCACTGAGGAGGTCAAGAACCATGCAGTGAAGCACGCGGACTCCCCTATGCCTCTGTTGTTCTCCAAAACAAGGATGCCGAATGATCTCAACGAAGCAATCAGACTTCTGGTGGAGCTCAAGGAAGCACCTTGGAAATTTCGCGATCATGGGGCAAGAGATGCCTCGTTGTACCAAGCATCGCAGAGAACTCCTCGTTTCTCATGTGATGAGAGAGAGTTCTCGCGGCGGTCCATGGATTCCCGAGATACCGGCAAGTCTGCTGCCAAACTCAGAGAGCTTCCAAGGCTGTCACTGGACAGCAGGCAAGGTTCCCAAATGGCTTCTAAATTTGTCTCAAGAACAAGCTCCGCTTTGGAGTCTTTTGATAAAGCTAATACCAGTCCCAGGGTCAACAGGGCCTCCAATCTACTCCAAGATCTTCCCAGCAATCAAAAGCGATTCCCCACTGTCGTTGCAAAGCTCATGGGCTTGGTGGATGAAGCTCCAGACTTGAGCTCAGCAGATCAAGCAATCGCCAGAAAAAGCTGTTCTTCTTTGCATGAACCAAGAGACCGTAACTCCACGACAAGATCAAAAGGAGCTCGGGATGTAAAGGGTGATCCTGTTCAAAGCAGAGATTCCATTGTAACAAAGCCAAAAGGTCACCATTCATCGCTCAGGCACAATTCAAGGATCATGACCGAAGCAGCCCCTTGGAAGCAGCAGGATAGAGGCCACTCTCCACACAAATCAAGGACTGGGTACCGAGAAGCTCAGATGAAGCAACGAACGGAGGCCATCATTAAAGAAGTAGAGGAGAGACTCAAAGGGGATCAGTTCCAGAAGCAGCAAAGGGACCTCAAAGCTCTCAAACAAATGGTAGACGCTATGCGCGCAAGCAGGCTGGCACAGACCACAAAAGATAAAGATCACCCTCACAAGGGAAGCAATCAGAACTTGGGGTCGCCGAAGATCTCGAAACGACCAGCAAAAGCAGGTGGTAGTCCAAAAGCTTTCGATCCTCCAATTGTGATTATGAAGCCTGCGAAAAATGTCAACATTACAGATGCTTCAGGTCACGCAGTGATTCTGCTGGAATCTCTATCGACTCTTCCCAAGCTGCATACAAGTAATCCGGGCAATAGAAAGACAGGTTCTGCAAACATCACAGCCGACAGAGATCACAGTCCTAGAGTCAGAAACATTCAAGGAATCCTCCCGACAGATAAGCAATTCATTGGAAGGACTACCGAAAATAATAGTTCACCGAGATTTCGTTCAAACTCAGCGGGAGAAAGCAGTGGGATCTCAACAAAAACTTTGACTGTTCTGAGCCCAAGACTACAGCAGAGGAAAAGAGAAGCAGAGAAGTCATCTCCAGCCACTCCAGACTCGATGAACAAGGCTCAAATTCATTGTAACAATAGGAATCCTATCGAATCTGTTTCTCCGAGAAGCAAACTCAGGTCAAAACAATCTCAAGCACGGGAAAAGAAAGACCAGGATGATGAGATTACCTGCGAGAAGAGGGTTTTGAGTGGTGTGGATGATGAAATTTCTCCATGTTCTTACAAAAATAGGAGCTTAGCATTACAGTCAACTGTTCTGCAGCGACGCAACCAGAGCTCATCGAGCAGGGCCTCCATCTTAAACCAGAAGGTATAATTGCATGACGTGACATTTTAATTCAATTTCTTACTCAGATTCAATATCAATTAGCTAGTGGCTAACAAAGTCTCTATGAGTCGCTCATTCAAATCACTTGTCGCTTTCGTTTCTTCTCTTGTTTCAGAATTCTGCACTAAATATGAATCAACGCATACCAGAGAAGGAGCTTGCAAGTATTGCCTTTGAACAGCCGAGTCCTGTGTCAGTCCTTGATGCTTCATGCTACCAGGGTGAATTTTCTCCTTCCCCTGTGAAGAGATCCTCAAACTCGGTGAAAGGTGAGCATCTGTTCTCCGAATCCTTTCATTGATTTGGACCAAAAATGTTTGACAAAATAGTTTCAATCTTAAGGTGAAAGTTTTCTTCTGCACATGTAACCAGTCATCTCACCGCTCATGATTCTGAGCAATATACCTGCACAACACCTTGACTTCCTTCTCATCTTGAACAGATGATGCACCTTGCACTTCAGGCCAGGGATGCTACCGCCCCAGTGGCTTGTCTGATGGCCAACCACTCGAATGGAGTGATGAAACCAACCCCAAGAAGTTTGAAGGTGTGGAGAACTTTGTGCAACTCAAGGTGCTGAACTCAACTGGTGAAGAACCTCGAACCGGAGACTCGATTACCTCGAAGTGCAACCTGGACAACCCAGATCACGGATATGTCTTAGAGATCCTACTGGCAACAGGCTTTCTGAGCAGACAGCAAGCAGTTCCATCTCAGCTCCACTCCTCAGGCCATGCCATCAACCCTGACTTGTATGGTGTTCTTGAGCAACCAAAGCATGGCTGGTTCTCAGAACTGGAACCTATATATCGGAAGGCTGATACAGAGAAGAAGCACAGGAGGAAGCTTGTTTTTGATGTGGTAAACGAGATCCTATCTCGTCAGATGGAATCCAATGACTATAGGAATCGCCCTGACCTTTTGCTTCAGACCAGAAGGAAACCAAGTGGGCAGCAATTACTGGAAGAAGTGTGCTCTGAGATAACCAGACTTGAAGCCGAAAACACAAGGTCTACCAGCTCGGGGGATGATGTCGATTTCATGTTCGGAGAGGAGGTTCTTGATCGATCCGAAGGATGGGTAGACTACGGAATGGAGCAATCGAAGGTGGCTCTACAGATGGAAAGGTTGATCTTCAAGGATTTGATCAATGAAGTCGTGAGTGATGCCACTGAAGCTGGTCTGCAGCACAAGCCCAGCAAGCTGCGCGGGCAGCCATTTGCCAAGCGTATGAATTAGTTCGAACACTTGGCTTGATCCTTTGTTATTGTAAATATATATACACATGCAAGTGATTAGAGAGAAGCATTACTTGGCGGACTTATTTAGTGGGTGCAAAAAGCTTTTTTTTTTCTTAGTAATACAAGTCAAAGTGTTTACCTGTTAATTGAAGGTTTAATATTCACAACATAGCATCTTTCTTCCAGTAGTCGAAGGTTCAACGAGGAAGGTTTTTTTTTCTTTTAATAAAATAATTAAAAAAAAACTAGAGAATTTTATTGACGAAAGGATACAACTCTGTTCACGTCAACACGAACCAAAAGATCTAAATCTAAAGGAAATAAATCCCTCAAAAGATCATAAAGTATGTTGGCACTAATATAATTGACCAACCATTCGAAATACATGTGTTATCTTACAATCATCACTAACAATGGCAGACATCAGATGAAAAGTATCTCTAACAATATTTAAAATTCTCCAAAGAAAAAAAAAATATTTACTAAAAATATCGATCATTATCTTAAGAGTTCGATTTTATGTCGGCATAAGGAGAGGAGATTATGATCACTATCCAGGCTTAAGAACAAAAATAAATGTTTGCGGCCCAATATTTTGCACGACATTTAAAGATCCAGGCCCGAGACCGGCCCGGTCCATGAACCGGTCCTCGCAGCAGTATTGGCAACAACCCGACGAACAGATATCGCCGAAGGGGAGACCGAAAAGATAAAGAGCGAGCAAGGAGAGGGAAAGCGGGGAAGAAGAGGAGACGAGCGTGGCTGAGTGGAGATGGAGAAGTAATTTGGGAATCCTTACCGTGGCGATCAGGGCGTCCCCCACACGGACCCGGAGCGGTTCGTGAACATCTGGATCGGGTCCTTGGCCTTCTCCGCCCTCACCTGGATCAACCCTTACATGTGGCAGCTCTCCAACCAGTTCAAGTGAGCCTTCCTTTCACCATTAGGTATATGAGCTTGCTTCTAACTTTTGATCATCAGCCTCACTGGTTGGGAATTCGGGTTCTATTTGTTCTGTGTTGGAATAAGTAGAGAATTTTGTTGTTTGTTGGGTCTTGATTAAATCTTTGTTCAGTTTTCTGCAATCTCAGATATCGTTTCCTTTAAATATTTTATGCAAGGGATGTGTCCTATTGAATAGAGACTCTCTATTCAAATGATAACCTGTCGTGCAGGGATGTTCATATCGAGTTATGGGTGGAGCAGTGCTCTCGTGTTGAGGCTCTACATTTTTTTTGTTGTTATAGTCATGGGACGATCTTGCCATTATAAGAAATAGAGGTGAAATTTCAAGGAGAAGAAAGAGGTGAGCAAACCATTTCAAAGAAAATATGCATAATTCCTAAACTTCCTTGATGCTTGAAGTTCTGTTGATTTCATGCTGACAGAATAACATGAAGAGGAGTTGTTAGACAGGAAGGGACCAGATAGTGAGGAGTGGAAGGGGGGAGGTGGTACATATAATGGTAAAAAGGAACCAACCATATTTAACTTTCGGTTAACAAAAGCTGGAGATTGATGGAACCTTGCATCCGCAGTTGAGTTGAGGGAAGCCAACCCCTGTGCTTCTGGTACATTCACCTATGTTGTGAGAATTTTCCTACATGATCCAAATAGATTAATGTTGTGGGAAGAAGATAACTAGTGAAATATTATAGCGGGTTCAGTTCTTTTGGAAAAGAGCACTTAGATGTGTCATACAGACTCTCTTGTAATTTTGAACTTACAAAATGAACTATTACATATCTCGTAATTCTGCATGTAATTGTGACTAACACATTGAATCTCGACCAGGAATCTATTGGCAGCCAACCATGATGGGTAGGGATTATGAATACAAGAGATATAAGAAACTGAGTCACCTTTAACCCACAAGTGATTGAAACACAAGGCTTAACTTGTCTTATTAGCAATTCCTGGAACTTTTATATCCAATGCAGTCAAATGATGTTCTCAGCTTCCATGTCAGTTAATGGGAGTGTGATATGTCATCATGGTCATGTGATACCATGAATTGTGGTATATTATTTGGCAGTCAGTAGCGCCAAACAAAAATCATCCAAACTCATGTCATCATTCAAACTGAAGCCATAGATTTGAAATTGAGATTTTGAGAACAAATTGAAAAAAGAAACGAAAGGATTTTCAAGGAGAAAAATATAGCTCCTTAAATGTTAAGGGACATACAATTGATCGTTAGCACCAATTCAAAGCAGCATATCTTCTATCAGCAATGAAATTTAAATGTCTGGTAAAGAAATGTGATTACAAGGAAAAGCCTTATGGACTATGTTATACAAAAGTTTGCCAAAATGTAGTAAATAGGTGCTCCCTTAAATTTTGTGCATCTGGCATATCTTCTCCTTGTATCTGTCAAATACCAAAGAAATATACCAAACTGAAATGCCAGGGCAGTGATAAATTAGATTCACAACAAGAATGGCAACTGGATAGTAATGAAGTAATTTTTTGTGGAAAAATAAAAGGAATGTTTAAAAAACATTAGCGGAAAACTTTATACTGTTTTGAAGCTGACAGTCGTACTTCTGTTAACTTTCTTTTGTGGGATTTTCTAAACAGACTCGATTGAAATATAAATGATATTTTAGGGATCATAATGGGATATCAATTTTGGGACCAAAATATGACATGTTTGTTAAAGTCTAAAATGAACTGAGCACTTACTTTCAAGGATCCCAGTTCTATATTTCGTTTGCCTCTTCTGTATTATGCCCTTCATATCTGATTCTCCTTGACGTAGCTATACCACGTTTGAAACTTCTTTAGTTTATGGTTTAGGTGGCTTTTAGCAGGCTAATAATCAGATGCCTATGCTTATGCTTTGCAATTTGCAGCTGGCATGACAAGGCTATGATGTTTGAACACTACCATCGGAAGAAAGCTATGAAGAAGAATGAACCCTATAAATTCAAGGTAAGACTTTTCTGATCAAGTATTAAAAATATGAAGCATTCTTTGTTCATGATGTTTTTGTGAGGGTCAAAAGTGGTTTCACTTTCATGTTTAGCATCTGTTATATTTTGTTTTCTCCTGTTGTCGTTTATTGTTTATGGGGTAGAGGCGGGCATAGAATATGACAAGACCATCTTCCTATTCACTATATAGTATATCTTGTTTCCCAGTTCCACACTAGTGCTATATCAGGTTATTATCCTTGATATTTATCTTTAAAGCTTAGTATGCTGTGGTTGGTCGGAGTCAAGAATATCATGTAAATGGTTTGATTATTGCATTTTCAAATAATGAGTTCCCGTTGGTTGCTGATGCGTTAATCATTCTTTTACCAGTGGAACCAGTACATGACGAAGCCATTGTGTGATTCCTACTACTACAACTGGCCAGTTTACTTTACGTAGCTGCATCGGTGCTACTTCTTTGTTAGTTCTTCTATCACAACATCTAGAAATTTCTTTTGAATTTGTTCGTGTTAAAACGATGAAACTTGGTTTGTAGATTAAGTCTAATGCCAATTCCATTACTTGTGTTTGTAGACTTATTTCAGTCTCTTTTTTACTTGTATCTCTACTCTGTTTTTGCTGGGTGTTCCAAACAAGAAATTCATTCTGTTTAAACTTCCAGTGGATGTAGCAGCTAACAGATGCAAGATTTTTAATAGTGACTTTTTAGCACAAATGACGTGTTATGGAAATCTGCAGTTATTGTACGAAAAATGCATAATTTGCGCGAGATAAGATTTCATCTCATGCAAACCTGCAGTTATCCCAGGAAAAAAATACATAATTTGCATGAGATAAGATTTCATCTCATGCCTTCCATAATGGCGAGAGATGCTCTGCCATCCAAGAAGGACCAGTGGCTGGAAAACATATAGACTCGAGGATATTAGGTCAGTGGTACCATTCAAGTTTACCTGTCATACAAGTTTTAGAGTAGCAGTGAAGGTTACTCACATTCAAGCATTTCTACTAGTGAAGAGTGCCTGTCAAGCACAGCATTTATCCATCTTAACCGTATTGTTCTACTCCTGCAATTGGAATGCTATACCTGTTTAAACTGGAGCTGGTGTTCATGCATCGTAGCTGATCCTTTCGTGCTAACTGATATGTTCTACTTGGCAAGAGAATTACTCCCTGTTAGCTGTCATTAAAACCATAGGAAATAGTGTTAAAATAGAGCACACAGTTGTGCATCTCCACCGAGGACAGATGTGGATTCGTAGGGGTATCAGAAGTGTAATTAGACTTGATGAGGGTAGGGAGAGAGTGACCCATTTGCCATGATGACCACTGCAAGTAAACGTATTGGTCTTATGTGGACCACTAGTTTGTCTACAGACAATATGCTACATCGCATGCACCTGTCATAACACACCTACAACTGGACTTTATTGCTGATGTTTTCTTTGGGTACACGCAGTTAGTTGTCTTCCTCAACCAAACGATGCTTCACGTTCAACACAAGCTACGACCACAGCCTTGCAAGAGTCCCCACCTTTCTGGTGCAAGAGAACCACACTCTTAGATCACTTCATTGTTCCCTTGCTCGTATGATCGATCACCAGAGCACACAAGCTTTTACCAAGTGTGTTGAAGTCAGTGATGTCGAGATCCACCTCATCGCTCCTGGATCGTGGAAAGAAGATGAGAGTGCAAACAGTCAGGCTGTTCTTTTCTAGACTTGAGATTATTCTACTTACAGAAGAAGCAAATCACGTATCACTTGAAGTCATTTTCAGAATATATTAGAATTTTTTTTTCTTTCTGAATTCTCTCTTCTCCTCCTTGTTTCTGGATGACAATTCAACTACAAACTCTAGGAAGGACAATATTGATACAATAAAATGACTCATGTTGAGGTAGGGGAATCAAAGATATACTTGTTGTTTTGTGGAAAATGGATAACAAATAACATAAGTAAACAAAATATTGCTGGTGACATCCAAAGAGTTGAGAACCTTTTACAGGTCACTCAATATTTCTGGAGCTAGAAAAAGACATTTCGATTCATTTAATGATTGCTCACCAAATAGATTACGAGAAAACCCAAATCATTCAGCTACTAAGTCAAACAAAACAGTGGGTTTGGCATCCGCTATTGTCATACTAGTAAGAAAGAATCGGCATACGGCAACAACTTTTTTGTTATTATCAATTTGCTTCAAATAATTTTTGTGAAAGCATGTCAAAGCAAAAGATTATTACATCTGTACAGCTTGACATACCAAACAGCTACAGTTCTTTTAGTACTACAGAAGAAGCTTTATATCCAAAAGAAGGTGGAAGATGGGGTCGGTCGGTGCTTGCAGGTCCAAATGCTCCTCGTGAACAGTGATGTATAAAATAACACGGGATGAGGCATGATATTATTGATAAATCAAATATTAAATTGGCATGGCACACATGCATATGATTTAAAATGGTTTTAAACAAAATCGCCTGCGATTGCGAGCTGGACACTTGGTCATCGATTAGAAGCTTATCCGTAAACTGGATAATTCAAACAATTATCACCAATTATTACTAGTATAAAAAGCATATATCTCGTCTCATATATTTAGCCTAAGCATCAAGGTGAGTCGGCATAGAACTTAGAGTGTATGGTTAGTTGGGGTTAATTACATATTAGGCATGGTAGTTAGATCTCTTTAATATTTTAAAATTTAAATTTAAAAAATTTATATTAAAATCTTTATAATTATGAAAGTGAAACATTTAATCATATTTATCATAACGTCATCAGTTTTATCAACGAAAGATATAAAGTATACAAAACAATGAGTAAAACTATAATTTCAATGGCAATGGTGGATAATGACATCATGGATGACTGTTATGGTGGTAATCGATGCGAATGATGTGGTAGTTAGTCTTGCCAATATCGAATCGAGCATCAACGACTTGATGGAGGCAGAGTGATAAGGTATTTATGTTAGTCCAAGGAAGAAAAGGGATGTGAGACATTAGTGTTGGCGATGCACTGCTCTATCTCCTCTCCCTCTTTCGATAATGCAATGGTCCATAATAATGAATAAATATCTCATCATACTAAGCTTATCTGGATGTATGCCTCCTTAGAGGATATTTATTCGATAAGATAATCTACGACGATCCCTTCCATATCACCTCCTCGCCCATGTAACTATTG
This sequence comes from Musa itinerans, assembly GCA_001649415.1. Classification (NCBI taxonomy): domain Eukaryota; kingdom Viridiplantae; phylum Streptophyta; class Magnoliopsida; order Zingiberales; family Musaceae; genus Musa; species Musa itinerans. The sequence goes on from LVTN01001097.1 coordinate 69,845, forward strand.
ATGCCAATAATAGATTAATATATATATATAAATATAAAGATTTAACATGTTATCTTATAATTAGATCTTATAATCGTCTTAAATTATCTCATCGAATAAATATCCTCCAACACACTGAAGGAAGCGTGCATCCGGATGTGATCCACATTCAGCAAGCGCTCGAGGTCGGTCTTCGGATGCATGCAAGATTCTTGATGGACGACAACAGCAGCCATATATTCTTGATGGATGACGATGAGATCCACGTGGGCCCCCCTTTGGCTTAGACATAGATGTCGTGTCCCTGTCACGGTGGCGGGCACTTAATGCCACGTTGGAGGAGTCATCCTCTTTCCCTCTATTCATGGCGTACCGTTTCGACCAACTGCGTGGCTGCTGCAATTATTTGTACTGACGCTTTGTACTGTGTCATATCAGCGCGAATCAGACGTCAAAGGATCGGACGGCTGATTGCCCGCCCACGTATCCGGGTCGGGTCCCAAGGCTGGCGAATCGGCGCTGCTGCGGTCCGGAACGTGACGTCAGCGAAGATGACGCGTCCCGGCAGGCCGGATCCGATCGAGATTTCGAGGGACCGCGACGGCGCAACTTGCCCGCCCGCGCTAGCTGTCACGAGGTCGCTGTCCGACGACGTGGCGGCAGACACGACGCCCACGTCCCGCCTCGCTTTTACGATGTCGCGCAAGTTGGGGAGGGCGTGGATGTCACCTTCGATTTCGGTGGGCCGAGGTGGGCATCCCAGTTGGAGCAAGGCACGTGGCCGGCTCGTGGTCTCCGCCCGGGTCCTCTGGGCTCCTTTTTGACCGCGGGTCAAAGACTCGGCAGCTGTGACTTCCCGGCGCCTCACGCCACACATGGATCACCGTAGGTCGTGCGTTCGACGGCTCCTGATCCATCCGTCCCACCCGATCGGACCGTTGGTGAACGACCACATTTCTCGATTATATATATACAGATATATATTCGGGAATCATAAGAATGTGAATTGGCGATGTCACGAGGAGCCACCGGAGGACAGTGCGACACGTGGCTACGAAGCCACATCTTTTCTCCGATCGAAACGTGTCCCCTGACGAGTCCCCAGCGAGCCCGAAGAGTCGCGCCGCATGTGTCGCGACAACCCCACCCCCAACCTTTCCTCGCCACGTGTGGGTTGGGCCAGCACAAGTTGGACAAGTGTCGCGTTAAGGGCCCATCGCTACGTGGAGGGCGTTTTGGGGAAGCTCCAAAAAAAGGTCCGGGAACACTGAAGGCGGAGCGAGCCGTCGCCTTCGTCCCTTCCCCCGCGTCCTCTCTCTCATTCGTCGTCAGATCTTTAATGGCTTCCTCCTCGATTCCGCTCGCAACTGTGCGTTGCGGACCGCTCTCGTTAGCTTCGTGAAGCGAAAGACCCCCCCCGCCCCCCACCTTATTCCCTGTTTTCTTCTCCTCCCTGGTGCTCTAATTTCGCGTTTCTTTCGTCGATTTGCTCACAAGATCTTGAATCAAACGCGAACACACCGACTGGATGTTGAACATGTCGGTGAAAAGACCAAACCTGTGAACGATCGTTCACTCTTTGATGCAGTTTTGGTAGTTTTCCTTTCCTTTGTTCCTTTCTTCGGTTTCTTGCGGATCCTGTGATGGAGGGCGAGGCAGCGAAGGGGGGAACAGAGCGGCTGTTATTGGGAATGGAACGATCCGCGAGAGATTTTTTGCGGCGATTCGTTGGGAATGGATACGGAGACGAGACGACGGAGGTGACGGAAGGGGACTCCGATGAGATCGAGCTTAGCCTCGGGCTCTCTCTCGGTGGGTGCTTCGGCGCGGACCCCAAGGGGAAGAAGCTGGTCCGCTCCTCGTCGATCGCGTCCTTCACGTCGCTTCCGTGGGAACCCGAGTTCCCGGTCGTCCCGGCTGCCGCCCTGACGAGGACGAGCTCGCTGCCTACGGAGACTGAGGAGGAGCGGCGGAAGCGGAAGGAGATGCAGAGCTTCAAGAGGTTGGAGGCGAAGCGGAAGAGATTAGAGAGAAGGAATTCGATCAGGTCGGGGGCGGCAAAGGCTGGGGAAAAACCAGACGAGGAAGTGACGGGTTCGATGGTAGCGGCGGCGGCGGCGGACCATGTCGCAGGGGCAAGAAATGGGGTTACTCCTCCAGGTCTGCCGGCTTGGACGGTGGGTGGGTCGAAAAGGGCGGCTGCTCGGCCTGTGGACGTGCCTGGGAACTTTCCGCCGATCTCACATGGATCTCTTGGATCGCAGGGGAGCAGCACCGCCGGCGCGTGTGCCTTGGGCAACCGGGCACCGCAAGGTATTGAATCCACGTTGACTACCTTTAATTCTTTTCCTTTTTTACTTAGCATATAGTTACAGTATATGTATTTTGATCCATATATTGCACAGGGTTTGGCATGACAGAGACGAAGAACTCCTCCATGACCCACTCGGTGGGCAATGAAACATCAACCAAGCAAGTTGCTGTAAGAGCAAATGGGATAAAGGAGATGGAGAGGAAGATGATGGAAAAGATGCCATTCGTGTCTACCAGAGGCGACGGGCCCAACGGAAGGAGGATCGAAGGCTTCCTGTACAAGTACAGGAAGGGGGAAGAGGTGAGAATAGTGTGCGTGTGCCATGGCAGCTTTCTCACCCCTGCCGAATTCGTCAAGCACGCCGGTGGCCACGACGTCACCAATCCCCTCCGCCACATCGTCGTCAACTCCTCCCCATTCTCCTTGTTGTGACCATGGACTTCAATCCCCACAGAATACAAGAAAACATAATACCAAGAGATGCGTTCGGTAGTATGTGTTCTTAGCTGTAGCTATTAGCTCGAGGAGGCCGAATCCTGCAGAAGCTGCAACTGTGGGGGGGGATATATGCATAAACAAGAACAGAACCAATTTGTTGGTACACTATTTCAGAGGGGTAATGGAACAGCAGAGCATATATTACATCCAGTCAATACTAGCAAGCAATTAGCATTCTTCCATGGAGGAACAACGCCAGCTGCTAAGATTTGCTCAAAAAGGAACGCAATAGAACGAGATGTTTAAGAGACGGACAACTTGTGGATCTCTTCCAAAAGGTATCTCGACTCAGCTGCGCAGTCCACAGGAGCCTCAGCCCTGACCGTTATCCTCTGCCTCCTGTCATTCATGTACTCGGTGTATGCAACGCTGACCCGGAACTGGTGCGGAACCCATGTTGCTTCTTTCAGTTTGAGTTGGTATTTCTCGTCACCTTCCTGCACACATCAACCAGGGAACAAGATGACCGAGCCATGGATCAAGAACAAGCAACGGATCTTACTGGTTGTACTTTCACAAGTAGTTACCTCTGTTTTTACCCTGTCAAGCTCATCGGCAGAGCATCCCATGATTTTCTCTGCCGGCTCATTGAAAACCGAAAGCCAGGCTTCACCCGAAGGATCCGAGACCTTTACCACCATTATATATCTGTACAGGCACAATTGGACATTAGGAAGTGTGAGAGCTAATGCATGCTTGCTTCTCTTTCTTCTAGGGCTGTATATTGTTACCTTAAGGAGCACTGATCATCGTTCTTCTGGCATGATTCACACCAGTAACCAGAGCCAACAGCTTCGGTAACCTTCTTGTTGCATGTCTTGCATGCTCGGTACCACATTGTCTGGTCAGGCTTGATGAAACTTACGTAGACGTTTATGCTGAAGAAGGCAGGCTGTCCACGAAGTAGTTTAGAAGAAGCGGGAAATGATGATGTTACACAGCTCATTAATTATTTGTTTTGTTGGCAAATTCATCAGTTCGTACCTTATCTTGACCCAGAGTTGGATCGTCTGTTATTTGAGAAAGGAAGACCCTATCAGAATACATGGACCTCGATCCAGTCTTCGAGTTAGGGGAGATCAAGTTTGAACCAATGGATGCCATTGAAGTGCCTTTCCCTTCCGAATCATACCTTTTGAATCACAGCAAAAAAGTGTCAACAAGAAAGTAGTTACATTCGCAAGCTGACGGTAAACATTTGGAAGCCAAGAATGTCACCAGGATCTCAGCTTCTTTGTTTCAGGTAAGTCTGGATTGATCACCACTGTGCTTCTGCTTAAAGTTGATAAAGACACACCTACGACATGCACTCGAAATTATGAATGGTAATACATTGACATAGTACATTCCTCCCTCTCAAAACTTGACAAAAAAGGAGTTATTAAAAACGCGGAGTACCTTGGAAATCTCCTACTTTAAGGCATTTTATAGCTACAACCGGAGAGGTATCAACCATGTCTAGCAACTGCTGACCAACATCAGTTGCGAGATCATTCCAAAGAGAGACATTAACAGTTTTATTCCTGCAACAAAATCGGTTGAAAGCTCATCAAATGTAAATATGGTTGAGTCAGACATGAAGTAGAAATGAAAATAAATCAGATATGTATAACATACGAATCATCAGCAATCGTGATATCGCGCTTGGGAATGGTGTCATTGTTGCTTTTCCTCCGGATGCTTAAAGTCGATGAAACATTCTGAACAATGCCAATCAAGTCTGCATATAAAAGAAACAAGGATTTCATGGGGGGAGGCTGCTAAAGAATATTCTCAAAAACGATCCCAGTAAAAGCACATCTAGTTTTTTACCTACAAGCTCCCTGCCATTAACATAAGCTCCCAACCTATCGATCCTGACAAAGTTGTACTTGGTTTCGGGGACGAACGCTTCCCCTTCGACCTCTTCAACTATGGAGTTCTCATTCAGGGTCATCTCGTAATCATTTTGCACGGTTTTAAACTGCTTGTTTGCAACCCTGAGAGAACCTTTTGAGATATAGTAGACTTTGCCCAACTCAAATTTAGGATAAAATTTTGTTGCTGCTTCATTAAACATGGTAGCTTGAATTTGGGTACCCTGAAAACGAATTTAGCATAGTTTAACATAAGCAATTAAAGAAAGCAACGTAGAAATTTAACATGGCACTGGGTATATATAGGGAAGCAGGCTTACATCTTCATCTGTCAACTCCACATTGAAGACATGGCCTTCTCCTCTGGCATTCCTATATGACCTCAAATTGCCTTTGTTTGTGAGTCGAACCTTTATGGTCCAATTTCCCTGATACGGATTTAAAGAGGCAAGAGGATGCACTCTTCTTGTCATTGCCAGTCGTGCAGCAGGAGCAGCACTGCAGGAGATTTAGTAACAAAATCACTTTGCAGTTGGATTCCAAAAGGTGATGTACATGACAGGATCACTAAGAATACGCATAGTGAGCATGAATGAATCAACAAATAGACCCATTACATATCAGATAGCACAAATGACACTTACTTCCCATGCTGCTCACGAACAATTTGAACAGCAGACTTTGTCACCATATCTTGCTTGGGCTTCAAACTCATTCCAAGTTCCTCTTTCTTCGCATCACTTTTGATCAGTGCCTCTTGCCTAGGTTTCAGGGTTATTCCCGTCTCTTCCTTCTTCACATCACTTTTAATCTCCATATCAAGTGAGGGGCAGACTATTTCACATTTTGTCACAATCAAAGCCCTGGAAGGGCGTCAATCAAGATTAGCCCTTGGTCATCAAGGTTCTTCCGATCGTAAGGGTAAACAAATTTTGCGATCATTTGCACTTACTTTTCAGGTTGATTTGGAATGGAGTTGCAAGTGTAATCCAGAATGCGGATGAGGCCAAAGTTCTGGAGTTTGCCGGAATTGATTTCTGAAGAAAAATGAGTTGGAAGCATGGCTTTGAGCTTCATCTTCCCATCACTAGCCATAAATCTGCCACCAAAAATATAATTAGCTTCTGAAGACGGCAGTTTCCTTAAGATTCTTAACAAGACCATACGGGGAACCAATAATTTTGGTCCACACAACCATGAACAGGTCTAAGAAGCTAATTTGAATCGCTTGATAATGGCCAAAAAAATGCAGCATGTATAACACGAACGTAGTTCTTCTCTCAAAGTTCCGGCAGAAAGTTATAGTCTAGCATAAAAACAAACAACGGAGAGGCAGATGTTTCATTTCCAAGAAAATAATGAAGAGAAGAAAACAAATCTGTAATAGAGAGAAGCGATCCACAAGAAGAAGACAGAGAGGAAGCACTGACGTGAAGCGGGTGCTGCTGCTGCCGATGGGCTTGAGATCGACGACCTGTACGATGATCTCCGGGATGTCGGAGGGCGAATCCGGAGACGAGTTGGAGAGGAGCATCGAGATCGCTCCTGGCGTCACCGACTTCCTCGTTTCCACTTGATCCGACGCCATGGAGATCCTCTGATGGATGATGGTGGGAAGCAGCAGAGATTTTGGGGAAGACGAGAGAAGAGGGGAAAGGGGGAAATGAGGGGAGAGGGAGATGGGGAATCCTCTTTTATTGCCCGGCGAATCGATCGTATATGGCGGGAAGAGGCTGTGGAGTGCTTTTACCGCGGTTTTTTTGTGAAACCATGTGGAGTGCTTCGAAATATTTTTGGGAGGCCGTCCCGTCGTTTCGCGCCTTTTGGCGCCAAGCCCTATGGGGCCTACTATAATTCTTCCGGACCGAACCGGCCCATTTTGAGCGGGCTTAGTTAGAAGAAATCTTTACTGAATTGAATACTATAATTGAATTGCAATTAAATATACACAAACAAATAGTGGCATGTTGCTTATTATTTTTCGTAGACAGTTGGAACATGCTGTTGATGCTTAAAGGGAAAAGAAATTGGAGCCTCGATACGTACTCCTTTCTTTGAGCAAATGATGCCATAAGTTATTAAAAATCATAAATTTACTTTTTTTAGGAAATCTAATGATGGTCAGCTCTAAAAAATCGTGTACTGATATCATATGATGCATGAAATACTCTTTAAAAAATAACATAAGTTGGTAATTCTAAGACAATGGGAATAAGAAGTATTAGGGTGAAAAATTATAGAAATAATGCTATATGCTTTTTTTTTTCTTTTTTCAAAAAGCATAATTAAGCTGTATTAATAAAGAAGTCTTATACACCCATAGAGACCAAAATCTCCGAATCAGGAGGATGGCTATCGTACCAAAATCTATTACATTTATTCAACCCAGCAAAACCTTCCAACCAGTGCCTAAGTAGCATGATTTTTTTGAAGAAAAATAAAATCACATTATTCTATTATGGTAGCAAGAACAAGAGAATTAGAATCTCTATAAAAATCAGATCCCCAAGCGACAAACGAGCCTTGATCGAGCAAAGTTAAATAAAAAATGTAATATGATTGCCTTCTACTTAGACATGAATAACCTTTAATTCTCGGTTCAACTCCTCCAAAATATCATAAATCAAATTACTACTTTCCCAAGGAGCCCAAGGAGGTTATGTTTGTTGTCGATTAACAAGACTAAATTATCTGCACCTATCTATCTCCATATGAATTTTTGTGTCCCCTTTTGCTTAACAAGCATGAGACGAATGACAGCTGCCACCTTGTATAAACTTGATCTATCAATAGTGTTTCTATATTCTGCAAACAAAGTCATTGAGTTATCAAATCTTAGAATGAAACCTAGACCTCCATCTCGTGAATGATGATCGGGTCCATCAGTATTAAGTTTGTGTCGAAAAACATCATACATTTATCACTTGACATATATGTTGCTCCCTTTGAATCCCTCAAAATGGGTTGTTATACTACAATCGAGCATAATTGTTCTTAAGAGAATCATAAAAGGATTTGATATTATATTATTGAATTTAATATAATTTACAATTTTCAATATAAGCCGCAAAACATTATAACACCGTCCCTCTGTAGGGTCACATCATCTCCTTGAGCCATAAATAATCTTTCCAATCAAAAAGGTAATAAAATTGTACAAACATTTTTTATTGACCAAGCTATCAAATTTTAACGGCAAATTCACAACTAAAGAAAATATTATCATTGGAGTCATTAGCGTCACTACAAATAACACAACACTACACAGTCTCGATGCCCAACTGAGACAATTTGCAAAATGTTGAGTAACAATGATGAAGTAGTTTCCAACAAAACATAGTAACAGAATTGATCACAACGTTTGCCAGCCATCCAAATGCCTCCTAGACCATCTAAGAAGGAGCAAGGAACTTATCGACAATCTTTGTGGGAGTAATACCCTTTCTATTATAACGCAAACAATACTTAATAATGCTCTTTGTTTAATTAATATACTTGTTGGTGAACCTTTACGCCGTGGCCGAGGTGTGATCGGTCCAATCCCCGATGCACAAGGTTGCCCACGTGGGTGCTCGGGTCACGTTGACGTCAAGTCGGGTTAGGTCCAAGTGTCGTCTCCCGAGCGCGGTTTTCCCTCGACGGGTTGCTGCTGCTTCGTTGTCGGTTCCTGCCCAAAGGTCAAGGTCGGAATGGGGATTTTCTGACTCGGCCCTTTTGAAGTTCAAGTTAGTGTTGTGGAGTTAAGGGGAGTTGAGTCTCCGAAGTCCCTCCTCTTCCTGATTAAGGAGGGTTAATTTTTATACCTGCGAAGATGAGCTGGTCGTACGGGGTCAATTAACTGCGGTCGACTCCTCAGGCGGGTGCTCGGGTCACGTTGACGTCAGGTCGGGTTAGGTCCAAGTGTCATCTCCCGAGCGCGGTTTTTCCTCGACGAGTTGCTGTTGCTTCGTTGCCGGTTCCTGCCCAAAGGTCAAGGTTGGAATGGGGATTTTCTGACTCGGCCCCTCTGAAGTTCAAGTCAGTGTTGTGGAGTTAAGGGGAGTTGAGTCTCCGAAGTCCCTCCTCTTCCTGATTAAGGAGGGTTAATTTTTATACCTGCGAGGATGAGCTGGTCGTACGGGGTCAATTAACTGCGGTCGGCTCCTCGGGCGGCCGACTTTAGTTTCTGTATGAGTGTCGACTGACCTGCATAGATCGACGTCACGCGGTGCCACCCCGAGCTTTCCAGGACGGTTGTACCGTGATGATGTCATTCGTACAGAGGGGGCGACAAGCGACTGCCCGCCATGTGTGTGCTGCATGTCACATCATACTTAAGGTTCCACGTCTGCATTGTTGTGTTTGCCTACTTGGGTCCACGTGAGCGATGCTAAAATATGCTCTATCATTCCCCCGGATGACCTGATAGTCCTGTCGTGTGGTCACCGCCCAATATGCACAGAACGGAAAGCACAGCATCGTCCCGAGCTTTCCGGGATAGGACTTGCCAAGGGAGTGCCTCCCTGTATGGGTCTCGGCTCGACACGGGGAAGTACCTCTCGGGCTGACTCGGTAGGGGCACGGGTGCGGGCCGTGACGTGGCCACTGATATCCAAAATATGCCTTACCACTTCTCCCCCAACCCCAAGCACGTCTCAAGGTCCTTACAAAAAGACGAGGGGCCTGCCTGGTTCGTAGAAATATGGCATGTGGATCGATTAATCGTGGTGGTGGGTCAGACTGATTTAACGGTCAAGCAACTGAGCTCGGGCTTAGGCTGGACTGGCGAACCGTTGGTCGGCGGATCGAGTTGTGTGACTTGGGCAGAGACTGGACTTGTTGGCCAAGCAATTGAACTCGGGCTCAGGTGGGACTGGCGAGTCGCTGGTTGGTGGACCGAGCTGTGTGACTCGGGCAGAGATTGGACCTGTTGGTCGAGCAATTGAACTCGAGCTCAGGCTGGATCGGTGAGTCGTTGGTCGGCGGATCGAGCTGTATGACTCGAGTAGAGACTGAGCCTGTTGGCTGAGCAACTGATCTCGGGCTTAGGCTGGACTGGCGAGCCATTGGTCGGTAGACTGAGCTATGTGACTCGGGTAGAGACTAGACATGTTGTTCGAGCAACTGAACTCGGGCTCAGGTTGGACTGGCGAGTCGCTGGTCGGGGGGACCGAGCTATGCGACTCGGGCAGAGACTAAACCTATTGGCCGAGCAACTGAACTCGGGCTCAAGTTGGACTAGTGAGTCATTGGTCGGGGGACCGAGCTACGCAACTCGGGCAGAGATTGAACCTGTTGGCCAAGCAACTGAACTCGGGCTCAGGTTGGACTGGCGAGTTGCTGGTCGAGGGACCGAGTTGCGCGACTCGGGCAGAGACTGGACATGTTGGCCAAGCAACTGAACTCGAGCTCAAGTTGGACTGGTGAGTCGCTGGTTGGGGGACCAAGCTGTGCGACTCGAGTATAGACTGAATCTGTTGGCCGAGTAACTGAACTCGGGCTTAGGTTGGACTGGTGAGTCATTGGTAGGGGGACCGAGCTACGCGACTCGGGCAGAGACTGAATATGTTGGCCGAGCAATTGAACTCGAGCTCAGGTTGGACTGGCGAGTCGTTAGTCGAGGGATCGAGCTACGCGACTCGGGCAGAGACTGAATATGTTGGCCAAGCAACTGAACTCGGGCTCAAGTTGGACTGGTGAGTCGCTGGTTGGGGGACCAAGCTGTGCGACTCGGGTAGAGATTGAATCTGTTGGCCAAGCAACTGAACTCGGGCTCAGGTTGGACTGGCGAGTCGCTAGCCGGGGGACCGAGCTGCGTGACTCAGGCTGAGGTACACCATTGAGGCATTGTTTGGCCGAGGTGCACCATTGGGGCTCTGTTTGGTTGAGGTGCACAAATCGAGCACTGTTTGGCCAAGGTGCACCATTGAGGCATTGTTTGGCCGATGTGCACAACTCGGGCATTGTTTGGCCGAGGTGCACAACTCGAGCACTGTTTGACCGAGGTGCACCATTGAGGCACTTTTTAGCCGAAGTGCACAACTTGAGCACTATTTGGTCAAGGTGCACAACTCGAGCATTGTTTGGCTGAGGTGCACAACTCGGGCACTGTTTGATCGAGGTGTACAACTCGTGCACAGTTTGGATGTGGTGACCATTGAGGCTCTATCTGGCCAAAATGCACAACTCGGGCACTGTTTGGCCAAGGTGCACAACTCGGGCACTGTTTGGCCGAGGTGCACAACTCGAGCACTGTTTGACCGAGGTGCACCATTGAGGCACTTTTTAGCCGAAGTGCACAACTTGAGCACTATTTGGTCCCGAGTAACTGACCTTGGGCTTAGGTTAGACTAGCAAGTTGCTGGTAGGGGGACCGAGCTACGCGACTCGGGCAGAGATTGAACCTGTTGGCCAAGCAACTGAACTCGGGCTCAGGTTGGACTAGCGAGTCGCTAGCCGGGGGACCGAGCTACGTGACTCAGGCTGAGGTACACCATTGAGGCATTGTTTGGCCGAGGTGCACAAATCGAGCACTGTTTGACCGAGGTGCACCATTGAGGCATTATTTAGCCGAGGTGCACCATTGAGGCATTGTTTGGCCGATGTGCACAACTCGGGCATTGTTTGGCCGAGGTGCACAACTCGAGCACTGTTTGACCGAGGTGCACCATTGAGGCACTTTTTAGCCGAAGTGCACAACTTGAGCACTATTTGGTCAAGGTGCACAACTCGAGCATTGTTTGGCTGAGGTGCACAACTCGGGCACTGTTTGATCGAGGTGTACAACTCATGCACAGTTTGGACATGGTGACCATTGAGGCTCTATCTGGCCGAAATGCACAACTCGGGCACTGTTTGGCCAAGGTGCACAACTCGGGCACTGTTTGGCCGAGGTACACAACTCGAGCACTGTTTGACCGAGGTGCACCATTGAGGCACTATTTGGCCAAGGTGCACTATTGATGCACTGTTTGGCCATGGTGCACAACTCGAGCACTGTTTGGCTGAGGTGCACAACTCGGGCACTGTTTGACTGAGGTGCACCAATGAGGAATTGTTTGGCCGAGGTGCACAACTCGGGCATTGTTTGGCCGAGGTGCACCATTGAGGCACTGTTTGGCCAAGGTGCACTATTGATGCACTGTTTGGCCATGGTGCACAACTCGAGCACTGTTTGGCTGAGGTGCACAACTCGGGCACTGTTTGGCCGAGGTGCACAACTTGAGCATTGTTTGGTCGAGGTGCTCCATTGAGGCACTGTTTGGCCGAGGTTCACAACTCGGGCATTGTTTGACCGAGGTGCACCATTGAGGCTTTGTTTGGTCAAGGTGCACAACTCGAGCACTGTTTGGTCGAGATGCACCATTAAGGCACTATTTGGCCGAGGTGCACCTTTGAGGCACTATTTGGTCGAGGTTCACCTTTGAGGCATTATTTGGCCAAGGTGCACAACTCGGGCACTATTTGACCGAGGTGCACAACTCGGGCATTGTTTGGCTGAGGTGCACAATTCAGAGACTATTTGACCGAGGTGCACTAATGAGGCACTGTTTGGCTGAGGTGCACAACTCGAGCATTGTTTGGCCGAGGTGCACCATTGAGGCACTGTTTGGCTGAGGTGCACAACTCGGGCACTGTTTGGCTAAGGTGCACAACTCGAGCATTGTTTGGCCGAGGTGCACAACTCAAGTACTATTTGGCCGAGGTGCACCATTGAGGCACAGTTTTGTCGAGATACACAAATCGGGCACTGTTTGGACGAGGTTTACCATTGAGGCAATCTTTGGCCGAGGTGCATCACTCGGGCACTATTTGGCCTAGGTGCATAACTCGGGCACTGTTTGGCTAAGGTGCACCATTGAAGCATTCTTTGGTCGAGGTGCATCACTCGGGTACTATTTAGCCGAGGTGTACAACTCAGGCACTATTTGGCCGAGGTGCACAACTCAGGTACTGTTTGACCGAGGTACACAACTCGAGCATTGTTTGGTCGAGGTGCACCATTGAGGCACTATTTGGCCAAGGTGCACAACTCGGGCACTGTTTGGCTAAGGTGCACCATTGAAGCATTCTTTGGTCGAGGTGCATCACTCGGGTACTATTTAGCCGAGGTGTACAACTCAGGCACTATTTGGCCGAGGTGCACAACTCAGGTACTGTTTGACCGAGGTACACAACTCGAGCATTGTTTGGTCGAGGTGCACCATTGAGGCACTATTTGGCCAAGGTGCACAACTCGGGCACTGTTTGACCGAGGTGTACAACTTGTGCACTATTTGATCGAGGTGCACAACTCGGGCTTTGTTTGGACGATGTGCACAACTTGGGCACATCAGGGCATTCGAAGTGTCGTATATGGCCATCTGGGCTTGAAATGCAGTGACATGCTCTGCTGGGTCGAGGTTACCGTCGTAAGGCTCGAGCACAGGAAGGTAGAAGTTTTGCGAGGTCGACTTGTCCTGAATCTTTTACACAAATGGGGATCCTGCTGGGGGAGCCTCGCTGAGCTCTTCCTTGGATTTGTGAAACTCCTTTTGGACCCTATCAAGATGTTGATTGACCGAGCATAGTTGAGCCCGGAAAGCCTCCACTGAATTAGATGACAACGTGTTGGGCTCGGGGGCACTCAAGTAGGATCATCGAAGGTCTGGAGCGTTGTGCTCGAATGGCGGCCTTGGACTCCCCGATAGCTCTTTGGGCGATGGGGTGACATCCATTACGACGGGCTGTTGAGGATAGGAGCCGATGGATCCCGTTGTGACATTGAGGTAACGTTGATTGCCGATTAAGCTGAGGAATAAGGGGGATGATGGTCTACATCATTCTTGCCTGGGTTTGAACTTGATGCATGAGGCTAAGGAATGCCTCGGCAAAGACGGGAAGTTGTCCCATGGTGGCCCCGGGGGTGACTTTCCGATGTCGATAAATCGCCGCCAATAGCGGCTTAGGGTTGCAGTGAGGGCGTTTTCTTCTAAGCTCATAGGAGGTGGGAGTTGTCCTCCGAATCCGATGGTTGAGTGCGTTGGGAGTGGCTCCTCTCTAAGGTGTTCACTTAGATTACTTGGCTAGGGATGATCTTGCAACATCGAGGCCCTCTTTTTAACGTCGAAATGTTGGTGAACCTTTATGCCGTAGTTGAGATGTCAGCATGGCTCGGTCTAGTCCCGGATGCTGAAGGTCGCCCACGCGGATGCTCGAGTCACGTCGACGCTGGGTCGAGTTGGGTCCAAGCATCGTCTCCCGAGTGCGATTCTCCCTCGACGGGTTGCTGCTGCTTCGTTACCGGTTCCTGCACAAAGGTCGAGGTTGGGAGGGGGATTTCCCGACTCGACCCCTTCAAAGTTTAAGTCAGTGTTGAGTGAAGTTAGGAGGAGTTGAGTGTTCGAAGTCCCTCTCCTTCCTGATTAAGGAGGGTTAGCTTTTATACCTACAAG
>LVTN01001097.1:85819-101752 GCA_001649415.1 Musa itinerans
CCATTGAGGCACTGTTTGGTCGAGGTTCACAACTCGGGCATTGTTTGACCGAGGTGCACCATTGAGGCTTTGTTTGGTCAAGGTGCACAACTCGAGCACTGTTTGGCCGAGATGCACCATTAAGGCACTATTTGGCCGAGGTGCACCTTTGAGGCACTATTTGGTCGAGGTTCACCTTTGAGGCATTATTTGGCCAAGGTGCACAACTCGGGCACTATTTGACCGAGGTGCACAACTCGGGCATTGTTTGGCCGAGGTGCACAACTCGAGCACTGTTTGACCGAGGTGCACCATTGAGGCACTTTTTAGCCGAAGTGCACAACTTGAGCACTATTTGGTCGAGGTGCACAACTCGAGCATTGTTTGGCTGAGGTGCACAACTCGGGCACTGTTTGATCGAGGTGTACAACTCATGCACAGTTTGGACATGGTGACCATTGAGGCTCTATCTGGCCGAAATGCACAACTCGGGCACTGTTTGGCCAAGGTGCACAACTCGGGCACTGTTTGGCCGAGGTACACAACTCGAGCACTGTTTGACCGAGGTGCACCATTGAGGCACTGTTTGGCCAAAGGTGCACTATTGATGCACTTTTGGCCATGGTGCACAACTCGAGCACTGTTTGGCTGAGGTGCACAACTCGGGCACTGTTTGACTGAGGTGCACCAATGAGGAATTGTTTGGCCGAGGTGCACAACTCGGGCATTGTTTGGCCGAGGTGCACCATTGAGGCACCGTATGGCCGTGGTACACAACTCGGGCACTATTTGGTCGAGGTGCACCATTGAGGCTCTGTTTGGCCGAGGTGCACTACTCGGGCACTGTTTGGCCGAGGTGCACAACTTGAGCATTGTTTGGTCGAGGTGCTCCATTGAGGCACTGTTTGGCCGAGGTTCACAACTCGGGCATTGTTTGACCGAGGTGCACCATTGAGGCTTTGTTTGGTCAAGGTGCACAACTCGAGCACTGTTTGGCCGAGATGCACCATTAAGGCACTATTTGGCCGAGGTGCACCTTTGAGGCACTATTTGGTCGAGGTTCACCTTTGAGGCATTATTTGGCCAAGGTGCACAACTCGGGCACTATTTGGCCGAGGTGCACCTTTGAGGCACTATTTGGTCGAGGTTCACCTTTGAGGCATTGTTTGGCTAAGGTGCACAACTCGGGCACTATTTGACCAAGGTGCACAACTCGGGCATTGTTTGGCTGAGGTGCACAATTCAGAGACTATTTGACCGAGGTGCACTAATGAGGCACTGTTTGGCCGAGGTGCACAATTTGGAGACTATTTGATCGAGGTGCACTAATGAGGCACTGTTTGGCTGAGGTGCACAACTCGAGCACTGTTTGGCTGAGGTGCACAACTCGAGCATTGTTTGGCTGAGGTGCACAACTCGAGCACTGTTTGGCTGAGGTGCACAACTCGAGCACTGTTTGGCTGAGGTGCACAACTCGAGCACTGTTTGGCTGAGGTGCACAACTCGAGCACTGTTTGGCTGAGGTGCACAACTCGAGCACTGTTTGGCTGAGGTGCACAACTCGAGCACTGTTTGGCTAAGGTGCACAACTCGAGCATTGTTTGGCCGAGGTGCACAACTCAAGTACTATTTGGCCGAGGTGCACCATTGAGGCACAGTTTTGTCGAGATACACAAATCGGGCACTGTTTGGACGAGGTTTACCATTGAGGCAATCTTTGGCCGAGGTGCATCACTCGGGCACTATTTGGCCTAGGTGCATAACTCGGGCACTGTTTGACTAAGGTGCACCATTGAAGCATTCTTTGGTCGAGGTGCATCACTCGGGCACTATTTAGCCGAGGTGTACAACTCAGGCACTATTTGGCCGAGGTGCACAACTCAGGTACTGTTTGACCGAGGTACACAACTCGAGCATTGTTTGGTCGAGGTGCACCATTGAGGCACTATTTGGCCAAGGTGCACAACTCGGGCACTGTTTGACCGAGGTGTACAACTTGTGCACTATTTGATCGAGGTGCACAACTCGGGCTTTGTTTGGACGATGTGCACAACTTGGGCACATCAGGGCATTCGAAGTGTCGTATATGGCCATCTGGGCTTGAAATGCAGTGACATGCTCTGCTGGGTCGAGGTTACCGTCGTAAGGCTCGAGCACAGGAAGGTAGAAGTTTTGCGAGGTCGACTTGTCCTGAATCTTTTACACAAATGGGGATCCTGCTGGGGGAGCCTCGCTGAGCTCTTCCTTGGATTTGTGAAACTCCTTTTGGACCCTATCAAGATGTTGATTGACCGAGCATAGTTGAGCCCGGAAAGCCTCCACTGAATTAGATGACAACGTGTTGGGCTCGGGGGCACTCAAGTAGGATCATCGAAGGTCTGGAGCGTTGTGCTCGAATGGCGGCCTTGGATTCCCCGATAGCTCTTTGGGCGATGGGGTGACATCCATTACGACGGGCTGTTGAGGATAGGAGCCGATGGATCCCGTTGTGACATTGAGGTAACGTTGATTGCCGATTAAGCTGAGGAATAAGGGGGATGATGGTCTACATCATTCTTGCCTGGGTTTGAACTTGATGCATGAGGCTAAGGAATGCCTCGGCAAAGACGGGAAGTTGTCCCATGGTGGCCCCTAGGGGGTGACAACCTAGGGTCGATGAATAGCCGCCAATAGCGGCTCGGGGTTGCAATGAGGGCGTTTTCTTCTAGGTTCGGAGGAGGGGGGAGTTGTCTTTCGAATCCGAAGGTTGAGTGCGTTAGGAGTGGCTCCTCTCCAAGGCGTTCACTTGGATTGCTTAGTCGGGGATGATCTTGCGACATCAGGGCCCTCCTTCTAGCGCCAAAATGTTGGTGAACCTTTACGCCGTGGCCGAGGTGTCAGTATGGCTCGGTCCAGTCCCCGATGCACAAGGTTGCCCATGCGGGTGCTCGGGTCATGTTGACGTCGGGTCGGGTTACGTCCAAGCGTCGTCTCTCGAGCACGGTTCTCCCTCGGTGGGTTGTTGTTGCTTCGTTGCCGGTTCCTGCACAAAGGTCGAGGTTGGGAGGGGGATTTCCCGACTCGACTCCTCCGAAGTTCAAGTCAATGTTGTGGAGTTAAGGGGAGTTGAGTCTCTGAAGTCTCTTCTCTTTCTGATTAAGGAGGGTTGGCTTTTGTACCTGCAAAGATAAGCTAGTTGTACAGGATCAATTAATTGTAGCCGGCTCCTCGGGCAATCGACTTTAGTTTTTGTACGAACGCCGACTGACCTGCACGGATCAACACCGCGCGGCGCCGCCCCAAGCTTTCCGGGACGGTTGTACCGTGATGATGTCGTTTGTATGGAGGGGGCGGTAAGCGACTGCCCTCCACGTGTGTGCTGCATGCCACATCGTACTTGAGATTTCATGTCTGCATTGTTATGTTTGCTTACTTGGGTCCACGTGGGCGATGCCAAAATATGTACTTGAGATTTCCCCGGATGACCTGATAGTCCCATCGTGTGATCGCTGCTCGGTATGCACGAAACGAAAAGCACGACGTTGTCCTGAGCTTTCTGGAACGGGACTTGCCGAGGGGGTGCGTCCCTGTACGAGTCTCAACTCGGCATGGGAAAGCACCCCTCGTGTTGACTCAATAGGGGTACGAGTGCGGGCTGTGATGTGCCCACTGGCATCCAAAATATGTCTTATTATCACTGTAACTGCATCAGAAGCTTTTTAATTTTTAGCTAATTTACATTTCTGATGTGTTGTTTATATCAAAAGAAGGTTATACCCTATTTGGACTTCGACTATTTGTAAATACTCATAATGAGATATGTTGCGAAATAGGATTTATCAATGTACGGTGGTTACTTATAATATTAGGCAAATCTTTCGATATGATTTATGGATTATTTATTCTCAAGCATTAAATTGTCACCAAACATAAATGTGGTATACTGAGAATCGATTTAGAAGTGAAAGCATACAATCAAAGAGAAGACACATTGATGTCAATGGCCATTTGTTCTCTCACGCCAAGTACAACCAACTTTACGGTCTTTCAAATCAAATAAGACTGTTAATAACAGAAACCATGCCACTAAATTGGATTTCAGGAAACGACCTAAATTAACCACTAAAAAACGATGATTACATGCTTAAAAATTCTAGAATGATGAAAAGATCCCATAACATCGACGAAACTAGCCCAATCCAGACCTCACACGAACTACTCTTATGATAATTTTACTTAAAAAACAATAGTTATTATCGTGGGATTGTACTTATATTGCATAAACAAAGCTCATTGAAAACTGTGATTGACAAGGGTTAAGACACAGTAAAGTAGCAATAAGTTCTGCTAGTAGTGGGCTATCCCTAACACCATAGTTTCGATCGATTGCGATGTTTGTATTAGACCCTAAATCAGTGAACTCTAAATTTAATATCATTGTGTTTGCTTATTACTTCATTCCAGGCACAGTAGATTGTAAATTATGTCCTAGTTCTATGGCTTATAGTTTGATAGTAAATTGTATACAGTGTTTTCCTTCCATTAAGCTTGTTGTATGTCCATAGTAGAATATGTAATAATCCATAAAACTCATCCTAGAAAGAAAATCCATGTTTGCATAGTGAAAGACTAATCTTTCCAATCCAACTCATTCTGACCTTTGGTTGGAATTTTTTTCAGCCATAACCTGATCGCATTTAGGTTGGGTTAGTCCCATGTCAGGTCAAGTTAGGGATGGGTCAGGTTGATTTGAATTTTCTCACTCGGATTATCTAAAGCATATGAGTTCAAATATTCTCTTTTATCAAAATGATACTTTATGTTGGGTTCAGTGATGTTAGACTAGGTTTGAGTTAAATCCATACTTGAGCTCTAGCTAGTTCTGTTGAGATTTTACTACTCTAATTCATCCACACTCTACGAAAACCAACAAGTTTGGCGTAATTGTTGGGTTATGTCAAATATGTTTTATATGAATTCAATCTGAGTAACAGTTTTACTATGATTGTAATGTTGCGCATTGTAAAAATTAGAACAAGAAAATAGGGATTAGATAAATTTATTGATTATACAATAAGCATAACAAGCTGGAATAGCTCAGTTGGTTAGAGCGTGTGGCTGTTAACCACAAGGTCGGAGGTTCAAGCCCTCCTTCTAGCGAATTTTATTTTTTTTAATCTATCTGCTTTTTGCTTAACACTAATTTTTCATTTGAATTTTTAATATTTTTTTTACTTATCATAACATCATTATTTTTCATTTGTATACTACATATGCAATTGTTTTTTACATTTCTATATTTATTTTCATAATTTTTTCCCTTTATACTATAATTATATTTATACCTTCTATAATTATATTTTGTCAAATTATTTGAATTTTTCATATATATTTTTTACTTGGGTGAATTTCTAAAAAAAAAGCTTTTTTTTTTCTAAGAGCATCGTTAGTTTGAAAAATGATTTTCTTCTAAGATTTTTTTCTAATAGCTCAGTTGGTTAGAGCGTGTGGCTGTTAACCACAAGGTCGGAGGTTCAAGCCCTCCTTCTAGCGAATTTTATTTTTTTTAATCTATCTGCTTTTTGCTTAACACTAATTTTTCTTTTGAATTTTTAATATTTTTTTTACTTATCATAACATCATTATTTTTCATTTGTATACTACATATGCAATTGTTTTTTACATTTCTATATTTATTTTCATAATTTTTTCCCTTTATACTATAATTATATTTATACCTTCTATAATTATATTTTGTCAAATTATTTGAATTTTTCATATATATTTTTTACTTGGGTGAATTTCTAAAAAAAAAGCTTATTTTTTTCTAAGAGCATCGTTAGTTTGAAAAATTCTAAAACAACACCCAGTCCCGTAAAATGATTTTTTTTTAAAGATTTTTTTCTAATAGCTCAGTTGGTTAGAGCGTGTGGCTGTTAACCACAAAGTCGGAGGTTCAAGCCCTTCTTCTAACGAATTTTATTTTTTTTAATCTATCTGCTTTTTGCTTAACACTAATTTTTCTTTTGAATTTTTAATATTTTTTTTACTTATCATAACATCATTATTTTTCATTTGTATACTACATATGCAATTGTTTTTTACATTTCTATATTTATTTTCATAATTTTTCCCTTTATACTATAATTATATTTATACCTTCTATAATTATATTTTGTCAAATTATTTGAATTTTTCATATATATTTTTTACTTGGGTGAATTTCTAAAAAAAAAGCTTTTTTTTTTCTAAGAGCATCGTTAGTTTGAAAAATTCTAAAACAACACCCAGTTCCGTAAAATGATCTTTTTAGATCTTTTTTTTTTTTCGTTGAACTCGTTGTTGCCTTCACAGTCCCAATGTCACCTGCAACCCTCACACGAGAGCATATTGTTGTCTGCTATCCCCCGCACTTGTAACTTTTGCATGAGGGCTGATTACCTCTCTCCATCTTGTGCGAGGGTTGGTCGCCTCCCTCTGTCATACACCGGGCTACCCCTTTTGTTGCAACCCTTGCACGAGGGTCGACAACCCTCCTCCAACGCACATAAGGTCACCCCCTCTATTGCAACCCTTGTGCAAGAGCTAGCTGCCCCCCTCCATCACATGTCGGATTGCCCCCTCCACTATAACCCTAGCACGAGGGTTATTCGCCCCCCTCTATTGCGAGCATATCACTCTCCACCAACTTCGAGGAAGTATTATCGTCGTAAGCTGTTAGGTTTTAACAAGAGTGACGATGAAGGTGGTGACTAACGGGCTTAATTGGGTGAAGGCAAGACAAAAGGAGCAACCAACGATGAGGTAAAATTGTTATTTAAAAAAATATATTGTTTCTAAATTTTTTAGAGTAGGAATGCCCAATAAAAAATTTTAATAAGTAAAAGTTTTTTTCCATGAATTTACCCTTTTTACTCCGTCATAGCATTGTTTTTTTTCATTTATATACATACGCAATTGTTTTTTACCTTTTTATACCTACTATATTTTTTTTGCTTTATACTTTATATAATTATATTTTGTCAAATAATTTTTGTCTTCATCAATCATAACTCTGGTTTTAATTTGTCAAATTTATAATATTTTCATATAAATTTGCTTTATAATTTCTAGAATTATGTTTAGTCAAATAATTTTTGTCTTCATCCATCATAACTCTGGTTTTTAAGGTTGGAATTCAAACCCTCCTTCTACCAAACATTTTTGATATATTTTAATTTAACACTTTTTTTTTCATTTGTCAAAGTCATACATATGCAATTGCTTTTTTTTTTTAACCTTTTAGTACCTATTTTCATATATTTTTGCTTAACACTGGATTTTCATTTGAAATTTTCAATACTTTTTATTTTAACATGGCACTGTTTTTCTTGTCAAAGTTATACGAATGCAATTGCCTTCTTTTTTTTAACCCTTTTATACCTATTTTCATAAATTTTTTGCTCTATAAATATATTTTGTCAAATAATTTTTGTCTTCGTCCATCATACTCTGGTTTTTAATTTTTCAACTTAATACATATGCAATTTTTTATTCATTTTTATACCTATTTTCATATGATATTTGCTTTATACTTTCTATAATCATATTTTGTCAAATAATTTCTGTCTTCATCCACCATAACTCTGGTTTTTCATATTGTTTTCGTACTTCTTCACATTTATTTTTGTCAAATGTAACTGGTCTTTTATTTATTGCAGCTTCTCATATGAAAGTGCTTTCAACTTTCCTGCATATGAAAAGAAAGTCAAGCTTTTCTTCTAATTTTAGCTTATATTTCCTTTTTTTTATTTCCTCCTTTTCCTTATGTTTTGATATATTCCTACGTTGAATTTTGTGGCTTATACATTGTGAGAATTATCACATTTCTTTTGATCCAACCACGGAAAATATTAGATACAAGCACATTCCTATTTATGCGTATAAATATTAATCTATCACGCCACACAAATGTCCCGTCAATCTCGACTACTGGATGAAGAGAACCAACGAAATAATAAGGTTGCAACTAAATATCTGCTCAAATCTGATTACGTGAAAAATAGCTGCAGTTCAGGGTTCAGAAGCCGCATCAAAAATTTTGGTGGAAGAGAAAGAAGAAACGAAGAAGAATTGCTTCCCGAACAGTGCAAGAAAAAGCCATTCGGGCGTGAACAAATCTAGAAACCAGAGGGAGAGGGAAGAAGGGATGTACCTCCGAGGAATCGACTCGGATTGAAGGCTGTTCACAGATCCGCTTGGCGTTCTCCGGTGTAGGAGGAGGTCGCGGCGGCGTGATCCGGAGAAGAGACCGAGGAATGGAGGAGTTCCAAGAGTTTGGGAGACGAAATAGAGAAAGACAAACCGATCGGCTTTGTTCCCTCTTAAAAGGAAGCAACAGAATTTTGGAGGGAAAATTCTGTTTAGGGCCTTTTTATTCTATTCGAATTCAGGGAGAGATTACTTGTGTTAAATAATGTCGATCTCAAGCTGACATAGGTAAACTCTATTCATGTCATTTGCCGTTGAAAAGCGATATAAGTATTCATGTCTACGTAACATCGCAAACTGTATTCATGTCTATGTGACAGATGACATGTATGATGTATAGATTGACGATGGCCATAACAGCAGTGATCACAAATTCATACAGTGACGTAATGATGGTTCGCAAACTGTATTAATGATGGATCTTAATGACCAAAAGCTTTCCAGTAAAACCCTGCAAGATATATAATTAACGTAATGACATTTCTTCCTAATTAAAAGAAAACCTGAGCCATGATGATTGGTATCATTCATTTCACCTGAAGAATGGTCAACGCGAAGGATGCCAAAATATTTTCTTGCATGAAACAGAAACGGTGCATATGCCGGAAAAAGTGAAGGCAAAAAAGATTACCAATCATTTACAACCGCAGTCTAACCAAGTCCACTATGGAATAAAAGAAATGCACTACAAAGGTAAGTGCTCCAAGCATGAAAATTATGAGATTCTAACTCTGAAGTCCATATCATATTATATCCCACTGTATGAAATGGCAGATGTGCATGGTTGAAGTTCCACCTCCATTTTCTATACATCCACGCGATCTTTCTTTGAAATGCCATTGAGAAAGTTGCCCAATAGTCTCTGATCCATTACCATATTGGGTACCTGCATACAGTTTGCTCATACTTGAGACTTCCATTATAATGGAAAGGGAAAAAGAAAAAAGATAAGTGATTCAATTAATCATTCATCAACCTTGTCCCCGAAGAAAATTTTTGAATTATTTGCAATGGCTTCAATGAATTTGAGCTCAAGAAATTCAGGTGTGAGCTTCAATCTATTGGCTTCAGCTTCCTTCATCACTCTGCAAAGAAATCATGAATACCGAGCATTTACAAGTAGTGTTTCACACCAGCAATTACCCGATCAACAAACAGTGACCCACCTGTAAAAGTTAGCATCTGCTTGGCTCTTTTCACGTGCAATGTACATCTCATTCTCGATTTCCTCCTGCGTCTTTGCACTGTTCTTTTCCATTAGCTTCTGCTCCATTTGAATCCGGCTGACCTGTGCATTCTTCTCTGCTTCTGACAATGCTATCTTTTTCTGAGTCTCCGCCTCCTTCTCTGCAACCTTCTGTCTCTCTATGGCTATCAGTGCCTAAAAAAAGAGGACAATTTAACAGTTAGGTAGCAAACTGCTTATGTGAAAATGCCCTATAGATTGTCAAGGGATCAGGTTTCTTTTGACTTTGTATATGGATATCGATGCTTTATAATTGCACCTTGAATTCTAAAAAAATTACCAGCATATACATATTCATAAGGCCCTTTTAGCCTATAGTGAGTTCAGAATCTACAGCCTCATCCGTGCAAGAGATCTGTAAAGCATACAAATGATCTCCGGTTTGCCAAATTACAAGCATTCCAAAATACTATCCCTTAAATCTTTATAAATTTCTCCACCAAATGTTTTCATCTCAAAAGCTGTCAGAAACTTGATGTGCATTACCATCGATATGTAGATAACCACATGAAACTTGCTCCTGTCCTATGGGAAGCAGTAAAGCGGCATGTCATTAATTCGATGACTATAATAGAGATGAAAAGGCAAATACCTTAGTGCGTTCCTCCTCCATCAGTTCAAAATTCCGTTTAATGCTCACAGGGATGTTTGGTTTTGTAACACGAACATTAATGATCTCAATACCAGGAGCATAACGTGTACAGTCGGCTTGAATGGAATCTTTCACTTTTTCATCAATCTGAGAATTTAATTGTTTCGAAGCCCAAACAATTGCAACTCATCTGCTTTAATATTGGGACATGACTCAGACGTTAAATATCATAACTGCTATTTACCTGATCAAACATGTCAATATAAACTTGCTGCAGAGAATGAGCACTGCAAAACTGATTTATCTCATGATGAATCTTATCATATATCCATGTCTTGTCATAATAAACGCCATATTCATGCAAAGTCTGATACACGAAACTTTTACGAAGCCGATTGACGACCTGCTAGATATGTAAGCATCATAAATAAAGGTGAAAGAACAAACTTAACATGATAGAGAGAAAAATGATTAATCTCTCATACAACAAAAGCAATAAAAAAAAACGAGCACAACCAGTGTACCTCTATCTTATCAAAGCTGATCATAACACCACCTTTGGTACCACATGGAATGTCTCTAACCTGCTTGCCAAAAGATAAATGGCATATATCAACTTAAGATACATGTCAAAAAGAAGAGTTCAACTTGCGTCCATGAACCACTGCGAACAACAGGATGGAGTCGTGGTACAAAGTGATCATAAAACTGAGGTGCAGTTTTTGAGGAAAGGTTCAGTAGCAACCAGAGCACCCAAATTTGTTTGTCTTTCTTCACAAATGGGGGAAGGAATTCGTTAACGTGTTTAATATCATGGACTTGGATCGAATGAGGAATTAAAAGTTACCTGATCAGTTTGAATAGTCACTTGTATGGGCTCAAACTGGGTAATCAATGGCAACTTCCAATGAAAACCTAAAAATGAAAAAGTTATTAAACAGTCTACGGTGAGCAAAATAAAAACATTGAACAATTCATTTTAGGCACACCTGGATCAGTAGTAGCCTCTAAAAGGGCACCACCCCTCCAATATACCCCAACGTGACCTTCAGGAACTTGATGCAAGATGGAGAGACTTGAGCCTGTTGTTGATGACGATACCAACAATACCTACAAAAAGTATCTCCCACAATAAATACCAGTCCAACTAATCATGACATGGCAACCAAACACCAAAAAACCAAACAATTTTTCTGAACTATTTCTTTCAGGGTGTACCACTAGGAATTAGTACCATACCGACCAATATGTGCCAGTTCCACAGGAAGTAATTCACAAGAAGTTTTGAGGTTTCTCAATCTTAAGCATCCATCTGATTGCAATGTTCGATTATTATGCCTACCCCTAATTTCGGAAGATAAACTGTAGAAATTATAGATGAGTCGACTGAGGGTCACATATGGAACACCGCAGGGAAATCGAAAATGACCGAGTGATATAAAGACTCATGAATGGAAGATTAACCATATATTCACTCATACACTACAAGATGTAATCTGAACAAAATATGTGTCCGATGAATGTTCTAAAGCCACAAATGGTCGCATTAGATCCAATTTTGATTTACCCAGACCATTTTACGATCTAATCAGTAGAAGATTCTGAAATCCATTATGAACCACGATATGGTAATAACTGTAGAGACGCTAAAAATCCGAAGGAAGTTGACTGAAATCAAACCAAAGATTTCATATGACACTGAGAGCGATTACCACTACGAACACGAACAAGAAAATCGTAACCACTGCGTTGAAGAGGCCATCGCCACCGGACGGAGGGTCTGGCCTCCTCGGCTGATACTGCTGCTGCCGCGGCTGTCGCGAGCCTTGCGGTGTGTCGATCAGCGGCTGCCGAAGGCCCTGCGACGCATCCATCGGCAGCTGCCGCGAGCCTTGCGAGTCCGGCGACGACTGTGGCGACCCCTGCGGCGGATCCATGGAAATCGAAACCCCCACGAAGAAGGTGAGGCACAAAAGAAAGGACTCCAAAGTGGGGCGGTCGCCTTGGGGATCAAGAAAGGAAC
Organism: Musa itinerans; assembly: GCA_001649415.1. Taxonomy (NCBI): domain Eukaryota; kingdom Viridiplantae; phylum Streptophyta; class Magnoliopsida; order Zingiberales; family Musaceae; genus Musa; species Musa itinerans. Next base: position 97,889 of record LVTN01001097.1, read on the forward strand.
GATATCCGTGGTCGTAATGTGATCGATCGGACGGCCAGAATCATATGCTGCGTGATCTCTCCGCCGTCGATTGGATATTAAAGCAGCGGCCCATCAGTGACGGTTACGACGGAGCAACTCGATACCAAGTTCTCGTCTTGTGTTTGCTTGTGGATCCAATTTAGCTAACCATCGTGCATCAAACTCCATGCCACGATGCTCGAGTATGCTGGTTTTAATGTTTGATCGATATACTTTTGAGCTAGAATCATACAAAATATGATGTACATCTCTCATTGTTTAACTAATAAGGATGGATATTTTGTGGACAGCGTAACCACATTCATTCATATGAGTCAATGTTTATCGCTCTTGCTTAGTTTATTTTAAATAAAATTATAAAAAAACTTCATTATCCTAATTAACATAGAATGTAAAAACAATAATACAATTTTAGCCGCCACTACGATGTCTTAATAAAAATAATTTATATTTATTTTAATATTTTAAAATTCACTAAGAATCTATGGAGAAAGAAAAAGATCAAAATGATAATATAGATATAAAAATGTATCATAATCCATAAAAGAGAAAAGGAATTTGAGATCACAAATGATGCAAAGGCATTATATTCTATTAAGCACCAAAGGATTTCGATAATTGACTTAACAACCATACACCTATCATTCTTGTCCAACTAATATATAACTTCTCTTTGGGTTTGACCCTTTTCGATAGTTGGGGTTAGGATTGCGACGACACGTCCACGTTCATGTCGTTGAGGTGTCAAAGAAAAAGAAAGAAATGGTGTTGCTGTGATCGTTTACTAGGAATTGAAATAACATTTGAACAAGTGATGCATTGTGGTGTAAAAGTTCTGTTCGATGTCTGCATAAGAAGACGAAAGGAATCGAGGAGATAACTCGAGTTATTTGTTTGTCTCCACAGCAAGCTAAATACTGGTTTTATGCAGACTTAAGTGCTATCTCAACAAATACGGTAGAACTTTTCGATCACATAAAATTTTATGAATTATGATGATAACATGCTAGGATTTCTACAAGTCGAGTGGTCTCGATCTTCTGCTAAGTTCACCATCATTTTCTTCCTTCTTTTTATGTGAAAAAAACACTCTTTTATTTCATAATTATTCAGCCTTCCTCTTTGCTTATTGATTTTCCAATCATCAAATTCCTCATCTTTTTAGTTAGTCATAATCTAGATTGCTTTAATTCGCAGCATGATTTAAAGTTGATGGTCCACACTGTAATCTATGAAGACTGGACATCCTGCTCTTTTGTGAACTGCTTATTAGGAAGAGTAAGTTTAGCAGGATGAGTGATTATAATTTTTAACTATTTATGGATATTTATGGAAGACGAATGATAAGAGCTAAAACTAAAAGGATGAAAAATTTTTTAACTTATTTATTGGAAGATATTTGGATTTTTTTTTAACTTATTTATTGGAAGATATTTGGAAGGAACAAATTGATCAAAACTTGGTTAAGGTTCGGATACAAGAAGAGTCTAAAATAGTCAGTATGATTCAAATAAGTTTGCAAATTGATCAAAACTTGATTAAGGTTCTATGAATGAATATAAGAAGAATCTAAAATAGTCAGTATGATTCAAATAAGTTTAAATTATGAATAGAAAGTCTAAAAGGATAAAAGGTCATTCACTAATATTAAACCATATTAAAAATTATGAACTTATTTTATTTTAGTTTGAGTTTTATTTTGTTAAAATGAAAGATCATGTGTCTTTTGATTAACCATACAGATAGATAAAATGAAAGATTCTACATTCATGAATTGAGAATATGAATATTGTTTAATGCATTTATTGGATTCATTTACTTTCAACTTGACCTTTGTCCTATATAAATAAGGTTGACTCCTTTTGTAAAGAGATAATTTCATAAATATAATCATCTTTCAAAGTAAGTATTTTATTTTTAAGTACTTGTATGAACTTTGGAACTTATTAAGCCTTTTTGCTTGGGGTATATTGTTGCTAAATTGATAATTTTCATAATTTGATATTAGATCTCGGACTGTTTGCATATCTACTTATTTATTATCTTTTAACTTTTCCTTTTCTCTTCTTCTTTTAACACCATATCTATAATTGTTATTCTTCCTTCATCTTTATTGTTGTGCTTCTTGTGTTATTACTATTCTTGTTTATTTTTCTATATTTTATAGTAAAAAAAAAAATCAGAAAGTAAAAGAAAAAGAAAATCAAAGGTCAAAAAAAAAAAAGAAAGAGATGAGAATTTTTTAAAAAATATTGATGCAAAGGAATTCTTGCAAATTATATAATTCTATCTCTATTTGAATTCTTGTTTCGTTTTGAAAAAAAAAATTCATTTTTGAAAATTTTCTTTATTCATTTGATATTTGAAATCTAATCGTTACTTGTGATTGAAATGCATTACACACATATTTAAATTGGCCTACCTTTTGTTTGCTTTTAGACCTACCTAATTTCATGAATCTTGAATTTGTTAGGACCGGAGCGGCACTAAGAGGTTATAATCTGAATTGTTTATTTAGGTACCTTAATTAATCTAAAAACTTAAAAAATAAAACAAGAGAGGTAAAAGGCAAGAACGGTGAGAGTAGTATCGAGAAAAGCCAAAAATTGTGTGAAACATGAGCGGAGTCAATCAAATCTGGAGTGAAACATGTGAGAGAGTATTGGTGAGGCTATTCTAAATTTGTTTTTTAAGTTTTAAATATATCTAAAGATAAAAAAGTAAGTTTTTCATCAAATTATATTTTGGTTCAACCAATGTAGTAACAATTTAAATGCATATTCAAAATAATGAGAGATGTAAGAGATCATCTAGAAAGGTATGATGATGCAATTAATAGATTGCAAGGTAAATCATAACGTGAGAGACAATCAGTCTTTGTCAATGATGAATATGATGGTAGAGATGACATGATAATGATCAAGTTATTCTAATTGGTCAAGATGTTAATCCTAGGAGAAGAACTAGGAGAATACGTTTTGATGGAGTGGATAGAAACATAGAAAGCATCAAAATAAAATTTTGTCCTTTTAAAGGGAAGGCCATGTTCTGATCAATCCAAAATACATGGGTGTTAGCTCTGTTTGCAGAGTGTTTGGTGCAAATGAAGTGGATTAACACTGTTCTCGGAAATTGCCCTTTTAGCAGGTGTTACTGTCCAGAGATTGGCATATGCAGTGTGCTAGTTCGATTACAATAGTAAGGCTATGTTGAACAAATTGGAAAAGTAAATATAATTCTAGGAGCTACTTTTATAGGCAAAATTCAGCCATTGCCCAGTCTTCAGGTAATGAAAGAGAAATGAGACTAGTTGGCTTCTTGTAAACCAATTTCACCCTTCCCAAAATGTATTTTGTCCACTGTCATATGATACCAACTTCAACCTTCCCAAAATGAAGTAAAAAAACCCTTCCCAAAATGTATTTTGCCCACTGTCAAACTCGAGTCAAGATATTTCTGACAGTTTGAATCTTTAATTATATTTATGATATGTAGTTATAGTGGTTTATGCACTATGAAAATCCAAAATGTTAACTTTTTTGGCTTTTGCTACTGTATGTTTCAAAATCTCTTACCTACAAAAAAAAAAAAAAAAGTTTCCTTGAACATTGTAATGAACTTTCAGGGGTTAGGATGTAAGTACTTTCGACTCAGACGTGCTCCTCTAAGATACGGCAACACCATCTTTGCTAGATTTTGATAAAGGAACATACAAAAAAGAAGAAAAAGACGATGACATTGATGACTAGGTCTTCTTACTTTTCTCTCTTGCCCTTACTTTCATCCCTCGTTGTTGTCCGACCAGTGCTACCTTTTTTCTTTCAATCGATTCTTACTTTGCCA
>LVTN01001098.1:1322-62518 GCA_001649415.1 Musa itinerans
ATTTCTTTTTACCTTGATACCTAGTGTGGTATCAACTTGCCTAAGATCTTTCATCTTAAATATTGAAGATAAAAACCTCTTTGTTTTTACAATAGTTTTTATGTCGTTGCTCGCTATTAGTATATTATCAACATAAAGACAAACTATCACTATATAGTCATCACAAGTTTTGAGATAAACATATTTATCTGCAATAGTGTAAACAAATCCATTAGAAAAAATTATTGTATCAAATTTCTCATGCCACTATTTTGGAGTCTCCTTAAGTTAATAAATTTATATACTTTATATTCAATTCCCGGTAGAACAAAACTTCCAGTTGTTCCACATATACCTCTTTATCGAGGTCTCTATTTGGAAATACTAATTTGACATCTATTTTATGAACATAAAGATAAAAATTGATGTTAAAGCAAAAATAATTCTAATAGATGTGATCCTAGCCACGGGAGCATACGTGTCAAAATAATCTAGTTCTTCCTTTTGTCGAAATTCTTTAGCAACTAACTTTGTTTTGAACGTTTGGAGAGTACCATATGTATGATACTTCATACGAAATATTTATTTACAACTAATAGGTTTAGAGGCAAAAGATAAATCGATAAGTTTCCAAGTGTTATTTGACATAATAGAATCTATCTTATCATTAATAGCATCATTCCAGAAAGCAGCATCACGAGAGGTCATAGATTCTTTAAACATTTTATGATCATCTTCACTTGTAAAACAAGAGGAATTATTCTTAAGACTCTCTCAGTAATTCCTTCTACAAGGTAAAAGGAAATACTTTGAGAATCAATCTCATTTGATCTTAATATTTTTTCTTTCCGTACATGAGTGTTTCTCCTTAATTCATAAGGTTGCTCTCCAACCTCTTATGAACTTGATTGATGTCTGATCAAAGGAATATTAGGTTGGTCACCAATCTTTTGAGATATCTCCACTATTGACTCTTCACTAGTTGGAGGATGAACATTATTACTTGAAGTCACTAAGTGTTCAGAAAACTTCACATCTCGAGATTCTATTATGATGTTAGACTCCAAATTAAAAAGTCTATAAGCTTTGCTATTTGAGACATAGCCTATAAATGCATATTTGATTCCTCTAGATCCCAACTTTGTCCAATGAGGGTCATTATTCTTGCAATATGCAAGACAACCCCATACTTTAAAATAATCAATGTTATGTTATCTTTCTTTCCATAACTCATATAGAGAGATCTTATTCTTTTTAAAGGGAATTATATTTAAAATATAACATGTAGCCAATAAAGCTTCTCCTCATAAATTATAAGATAATTTAGCATGCAACAATATAGAATTAATCATCTCTAGTTAAGTTTTATTTTTTCTTTCTACTATTCCATTTTGCTCAGGTATTCTAGGTGCTGAACATTCATCAATTATGCCATGTTGTTCACAAAACAACTTAAATTCATTAGAAAAATATTCTCCTCCTTTGTCACTTCTTAAAACTTTAATTTTCTTCCCTAATTGATTTTCAACTTCTGCTTTATACGCCTTAAAAGCATTAAAAGCATCATTTTTATATTTATTTCTATTACCTCCTCTTATTAATATATCATTTAATTCATATATATCATAATATATTAAGTCTAACAAATTAGTATCCCTTTTAACACTTTTGAATGTTTCTTCATCATTTGATTTAACACAAATTTCACATTTATTAAGATCATTAAAATGATAATTTATTAAGTCACACTTAATCATTCTTTTAATGGTGCTGGTTTTAATATGTGCTAATCTATCATGCCATAATGAATAAGAATCAACAATATAAACAAAAATAACATCTTTATTAAATTTAGAATCATTATCAACAATATATAATTTGACTATTCCCCCAAGGGAATAGCCTTTTCCAACAAAAGTTCCATAACCCAGATTCAAATATAGATTTAATTCTAAGTTTGCCAAGGAGATTCCCACTTACTAAATTTCTACTCATATCTAGTATATGAAGAATATTAGTAAGAGTGACTTTCTTTCCCGAAGTGAAGGTGAGTTCTACATTTCCTTTGCTAATTACCTTAGAACGAACTTCATTTTTCATTTGAATCTCTTGCCCTTCTGTAACTTTTTTGTAGTCTTAAATATTGTCTTATCATAGTAAACATGGACGGCAGCATAAGTATCATACCACTAACCAGAAACCTTGCCAAATATGACATTCACTTTGCTCACCATAGTAATTATATTATCATCTCCCTCAACGGAATTGACTTTCCATTTCTAGCTTTTCTTAAATATGTAATCCTTAGCAAAATGATCAAGTTTACTATAAACAAAATAGCCTCCACTCTTTGGCTTTTTAAATTTTCCTTGATCCCTTTTGGGGCGAAAATAAATTTTTTTTTTTACTTGCCTTTGTTGGAATTGTTAGGTTGATTCACAGCATTTGCTTTTGTATTGCCAAAAGAGTTATCGCTCTTGTCTCTCATCCTTGATTCCTCAATTCAAAGATGTTTTTGAATTTACCCCAAAGTGATATCCTTAGAGTCATGCAAAATCTTCTTCCTATACCCTTTCCAAGATGAAGACAACTTAGCTATTATAGCCCCTACTTGAAAAGTTTTAGGAAGTTTGATTTTTTCAGCATTAACAATGACCTGCAACTTATGCACTTGTGCCAAGGTTGGCTTGTCATCCATAAACTTATAATCAAAATATTTAAAAATTAAAAATTTCTTTATACCTTCTTCCTCAGCATGATACTTGAATTCCAAATTGCTTTTGTCGATGGTTCTACCGTATAAAGATTATAAAGTCCATCCGAAAGAACATTGAGAATGTGTCCTCTACACATAACTTCATCTTCATTTCTCTTCTTTTGTTCGGCCTTAATTCATCGATGTCATTATCGGTTAGATCAAGAATTTGTTGAAGATTTGGAACAAGCACATAGAAGATCTTCAAAGTAGTCAACATGAACTTTATCTTGTCTTGCCAACAGATAAAATTCATTCCATCAAAATGATCCAAACGAACAAAATCTTAATTCAATAATTTGACGGTATTTGTGGCATCCATGGTGAATTTGCATAAACTCACAAAATATCATTTTTAGATGGCTAGAAAATGCAATAAAGAAGAGGATGAAAAGACTATGGAAACAAATAACAAACACAAGATCAAGAACACTATATGAAATATATTTAGGCTTGAAATGTATATAAACACTTTCCTAAAAATGATATTTGCACCATCTTCTCAACTTAGCTATTTATAGATATTTTCACAAAAACACAACCTTTGAAAAATAACAACCAAAATAACTATAAAGGAAACCACATATTTCAAATAACTCTTCTGAAAATAAATCTTTTTTTTTCTAATTTGAACAATTTATAACAGATGCCACATCAAGCGTGGATAAAGTCATGAAGTGAACAATTTATAACTGAGGCACGAACTCGTGGCGCGTGAACATGACTATGAAGAATCAGCTCCATGCCCTCAGCCCTTCTTCCCCCTCCTCTTTTAGTGGGTTGAGTATCAAAGCATCGAATTTGGAGGAGGCTATGCCTGGACGATGGTGTCAACTCGCTACCCTCGATTGTTAGGGAGGATGCGATGAAGTGAAAGGTGTGCTACTTGTATGACTCACAAGTGGCCAACTAGTACTACAAGGAGGCTCACCTAATGAAACCCCATCGAATCTCGTTGTGGACAATTCGACTCCACTACAGGGTCAGGCGAAGCTTCCACCACCCGATGTATGTGCCTACGCTCTGCTTTGCAACATGTCAACAGTGATGAGCTTTCATTGTCGAGAGCTAGAGGTGATTCATTACTGTGTGAAGCCAACCTGACACAATACCCTCCACTTCAGGAGGTGGCTTCAATCGAACCTTCACCCAAGTCCTGAAGCTCAACTAACTCGACTTAGAACAAACAGCCTAGTCTGACACACTACCCCAACCATACCCTCATCCACACTAAAATTGGAGGATATAAAATAATGACTTACAAAGTTAGCTTTCTCATAAGTCTCATATGTTCGATCTCATTGGTTCTAATCAATGCCCTCATTGGCACCACACCGTCAATATTGTAGGGGTTGGATCCTATATGATGTGTTGACCGAATGAGATCGAAGTGTGGCCATGATGTCAGTTAAGTGAAAATAACCAATATGTTTCGACATGTGTAGTGGGGTTAAGGCATGATGTATCATTCAATAGGCTATTGACCAATATTTCATGTCTATGTTAGTTGTGTCACGTAAAGTCATTTCCTTGTTGGACTTGATAGTATTGTTGTCAAAAGGTACTTTTCAAGTTTATTCAGGTATGTTATTATTATAGGACACTTCATGATTGATACAACTATATTATCATCATGAGATGCCAACATTATAGGGTCAAATCGATAACCTCGTTATTACCATATTATTAGCCTTATAGGGCTAGATCTCATGTGACGTGTGGGCTAAATGAGATTAAGGTATTGTCCATTTGAAAAAAAATGATAAGTCAAGCATATAGAGATAACACATCAACGGTTTATATGCATCATACCTCCCTTATCATCTATCCTCATTGTGTTTTGACACATTAAGTGGGGTTGAGACATGATGTACCATTCAACAAGTTGTTGATTACATTAGACACTTGACGATGTTCCATACCTAAGTTGTCTATGTCACCGAGAGTCATTTCCTTATTAGATTCAATTGTATTGTTGTTGTAAGGTGTTTCATGATTGATTTAGTTATGTTGTCATTATAGGACGTTTTTTGGCCAATTTAGTTGTATCATCATTGTAGGATACTTTATATTCGATTTGACTTTATCATCATGAGAGGATGCTTCATAGTTGACTCGACCATATTATTGTCATGGGATGCTTAATGGTTGATTCAACTATGTTGTTGTCGTATGATATTTTATGACTAATTCAATTACGTTTTTCGTCAATATATGTATTCTCAACCAATTTAGTTGTTATTATTGACAACTCAATTGCATCATTGAAGAGAAGGAGCATTTTATTTATAAGGGCTAAGAAACCCTCGTTTGTATGATAGGTAGTTTGGACATATAGCATGGGAATCTGAGATTGGCCAAAAGGGATTTACCACAAGATCATGATCTCCATGAGTCATAACGATTTAGTTGACAATTGATATGAAGCTTCCTCATTAGGTCATAAATGTAGTTCGTAAGTAATCATTGTATGATGTCAAGGATCAGATTAAATCAAATTAGGTGATGTACCCAAAGCGATAGGCCTACCAGAAGTCGATGCGATGGTGATGACCCACACAAGCAAATTTGATATGCATTAGGGTATGTTATGCAATTCTGGATTCAAAGTGACAAAAGTGAGCAATGTGCATGTAAAGGAGAGGCATGAAAATATGATTGAACTACTCAAAGTGGCAATTCCCAACACCAACATGGCTGAATCGTCCAAAGGGACATCTCCCAACAATGATATGGCTCAATCGATCATACGATAGTGACAAGGCCGAATTGGCCATAGAGTGTCTAGAGATAATGATACAATCGAATTGACTATGAAGAATCCTCTAATAATGAAGCAACTAAAATGGATATGAAGCATCATGCAATGACGATACAACCCAATGTACGATGAAGTATTATAGTAATGACAACATATATGAATCAACTATGAAGCATTCTATAATGACAACATAGCCAAATCATCTAATTAAGTGCTCAATGTTGTCGATATCCTATTGAATGGTATATCATGTCTTGATCCTACTTCATGTATCAAAATGATGGGGCATAGATGATAAGGGAGATATATAGTTAACCTATCTTTTCCATTAGCCCGACACCCTAGTCTCATTCAATTGAGATGCCACATGGGATCTGACCCTATAAGGCTAACAACATGGAGCCAATGAGAGCATCAACTTGGCCCCATGAGGTTGGCCGCATGTATTGGGAAAGTTGACATGATAAGTTGTTACTCTATATTTTTATTGTTCAATGCATTATGTCACAACCCTTTGATGACCAAATGAAGCTTGTAACTGTATCTCATATTCTTACGTTCCACACACTATATCATAACCTTTTGATCATCTATCACACTATAAAAAAAGCCCCCAAATACATTTTTGGCTATGAACACTCCTTGATTGTACACATTTACTTCGATATCTTTTAATTCTTACTAATTGAAGTATCAAATGTGTTTTATCCAATAAACCTTTATATAGTTTTCTTGGAGGGTCTCGGGTTGAATCTTCCTATCTCCCGACACTTTAATATGTGATAAACCTAGAAGTGAATCTCAATTGGCTCCGAACTTCCTTTTCGTGTCAGACAACTAAAATTTACCTTAATATATATATACTTGAATTTTTTTGATATTATTATTATCATTTAATGATGATATAATACTCATAAATTTCACCATAATAAAATCTAAATTTGATTACTTAAGCATTATTAAACTAAATCCCTAAAATTTAAGTAATCAAATAGATTGAAAACTCAATAAAATTGGACTTATTGGAATATATAATCTTCACTTGAATGGGAGTGAGACGTGGAGTAATGCATCACAACATGCCCACTAGAAGCCCATGAAAACAAATGGGCCTATTTCAAAGTCCGGTCCAATTACCAGGAAATGACGTCGGTGTCGCAACGTTTAGGGTTTTGGAATACCTACATATAAAAGGATACCTTGTTTTCTGAATCGCCCTCGGCTGCACTCTTAATCGTTTGAGGCGAGAACAGGAGACGGCGGCGACAGAGGAGGCGCCAGACCAGCCATGGTTCATGTCAGTTTCTACCGCAACTGTAAGCCTCTCTCTTCGTTAATCTATGATCTGATACTTTGGATTTGATAGGGATTATTTTAGAGGATTTTTGTCCGCAAATTTTTGAGGTTTTCGGAATTCGAGATTTGATCGAGAAGTCCTGGTAAATGTGGATGATGTTTGGCAGATGGGAAGACCTTCAAGAAGCCCCGCCGCCCGTACGAGAAGGAGCGGCTGGACGCGGAGCTGAAGCTGGTGGGGGAGTACGGGCTCCGGTGCAAGCGCGAGCTGTGGAGGGTGCAATACGCGCTTAGCCGGATCCGGAACGCCGCCAGGGATCTGCTGACGCTCGACGAGAAGAATCCCCGCCGGATCTTTGAGGGCGAGGCCCTGCTCCGCCGGATGAACCGGTACGGCCTCCTCGAGGAGGGCCAGAACAAGCTCGACTACGTTCTCGCTCTCACCGTCGAGAACTTCCTCGAGCGCCGCCTCCAGACGCTCGTCTTCAAGTCGGGGATGGCCAAGTCCATCCACCACGCTCGCGTCCTGATCAGGCAGCGTCACATCAGGTTGCCCAACTCCTCCTTTTATGACTAATAATGCGCACTGTCGTTGTGAAGAACTGTGTTGAAAGCTCTCATGTACAGCTTTATTGTGATATCATTGCTAGGATAGTTTTTGCCTCTTCTATTGGACATGATATGGTAAGGTAGTCTGAGTAGTCTGACAGGTTATCTGATTGGATGAGAAGATTTTTGGCTATGATTAAATTATTTTATATTTGCTAATATTCTAGGAATTGCTGCAATTTCCACTTCTGAACAAAAAGAATTTATTAGGGTATGCATTTATGCTACTTTGCATGTTAACTTGTGTGTTTTCTGTCATGTAGTTGTTTTCTAGCATATTCGTTGCTGACCATTGAATGATCTATTCATGGCTCATATCTGACTTGTGTATTCCTTTTGACATGTGTGATAGTTTCTCTTTTGATAAGCTGCATTATAGATGAGGATTCTCCTCTGTGGTTTTGTGTTTCATGTTGCATCTACTTGTTCTTTAGGCAGCTTTTCTGTTGGTACATTTGATCGACGTCAAAATTTGTCTTTCTGCTTGGAATGTCTGATTTTGTTTACTACCTTGTGCATGGAGTAATCAGTGTGTCTTCTGTAGGTTTATTTGTAGTATTATTAATTCAGTGCTTGATAGCTCTGCCTGTTCACTTCCATTTAGATGTGATCAATTTAGTCAAATAAAATACCTGATTGAATTGTTCATAAATAAGTCATCTCTCATTTGTTGAATTCTTATGGGTGCTCCTTGTCGACAACATTTTACTTTTTCTTATTTACATAGGACCACTTGGGTGTATATCTTACATATATGTGCTAAGATTTTGTAATGTTTTTGTAGGTTGATGTTCAAATGCGTTTTTCTTGGTTTACTATTAAATATGGGATTATTATGTTTCTTTGCTTCCCATGCATGCTTGGAAAGTGTGAATCCTTATATTTATTTCTTGTTTGATTCTGCGTTTTGCTTTCTTGTTCTTCTCATTTTGCCATTAATTATGTAATTTTCTGGTTCTAAAATTTATTGCTATTCAATTTGATCTTGTTCTCGGAAGTATAGATGACAGAATGTATGAAGTAATGAACTCATTGATAGCATAAATGTGTCTAAATCGTTTCTTGTAACAATTATCTTAGATGGTTAAAAATTCTTGTTTGATTATTGTATCCTATTTTATTTCCAATTATGTATCTATTTTAATTCAGATTCGTGGTTTGTATTTCCTGGAAAATTATCTGCATGTTGGCGTTAGTAGCTGGGCAACGAATGTTTTCTTATCGTCAAAGAAGTTTAACGAACATAACATCCTACTTTGAATATTTTCCATGAATTCTTGAGTCGGGCAACAAGATCATGCTATTTGTGTGTTGGAACTACATCTGCTCAAGTTTGGGCCTAAATTCAACCTTTAATTATGTAATTCAACATTTTTTTTTATTTTTTGTTTTTTGTGATATTTCTTATTATTTTGTGATTGTAAGAGTTTGAAAGAAGTTGTCCGGTTCCTACAAAAGAGGAGCCCCCTAGCTAAATCCTAAAGCATTTCTTTGTCATTCAAGTGGAACTAGGGATGGTTTAATACATTTTACAAAGAGGTAGGTAATGAAGAATAAAATGGGATGTTAGCCCTTTGTGTACATTTCAGTTTTGTTTTCAGCATTAGCCCCGTCAAAAGAGTTGCAGTTTTGGTAGTCCTATAATTTGAAACTTTCATCGATTTGGAGGTTTTGCAGCTTGCCTTGTTTCAGATTTAGTTTCACAAGTTCCAGTGGATTGAGATAGTTTTGATGGGTTTGGTTCAATAATCAAACAACTTTATAGGCTCACCCTATCTTGTTCAGCTTCTGTTGATCCAAATCAAGGTAGGTGAAAATCAAATATTTTGTTTTCCTACAATTAAATATTAATGTTTGTTAGGCAGTTGTACCTTGTCATTGTCTTCCTTGCTTTGTCTCTTCTGATTCCTTTTTTCTTTCAGTGCAGATATTACTGCCATGGGTGCAACCTAAGTTTGAATTTTCATAGTTGTATTTGACTTGAGAGCTAGTTAACACTATATATCCCCATTTTCTTGAGACTATCTGACCTAACTCACTGCATTCTACCTAAACCCTTTTTTAAAATCTGATTAAAAGGGCTTAGAAAATGACCTGATATGATCATCTGTACGGACCATTGAGCTTGTCATTGGCGCAATGCATTCCTCAATTGGGGTTAAAATCAATATTGCTTAGTGGATTTATGATTCGTTATTTGGTGAATCTTACTGTTTGTGTACCTGGCTGATGAGATTCAAATGCGACTGTGTAATCCTGCAAGGTTATTTCAATTGATTTTAGTACCACCTTTGTTTTTTTAAGAATCTTGAAGATAGTTTAAAGTTCATGCTTATGAAAACATCTGCAAGATTCTCAGACATGTTTGAGTGCATGCACGAAAGCAACTTTTTATTTCCTTTTATCTCTTTGAAGTGTTTCCAGGTACAAGGTATATTAGGTAGTTGTAGAGAGGGAGAAAATATTAGCAGAACTTCAATCACCTCATGTTTCAAATTTTGTGGTGAAACTGCTTTTGTTTATATTACATCTTGCATCACATATATTTTATTTGTCATGACACCCATAGAGCCAAGCTAAACTTAGATGTGCTCATCTAGTATCCAGTGGGTAAGGGATTCAAGACTAGTGTTTCACTTCTGAATCTAAATCTGGTTAGTTTTCTATATCTATTATGGTTCAACTTTGTCTTCTCTCGTTCTAAGATTCAATTACTTTTGTGGTTACACAATGACTTTTTTTAATGGTAATTCCTATTGACTTGAAAATGCCTCCACATGTTCCCTCTTTGAAGAATCCTTTGTGTAGACAAATATGGCTTGGCAACAGTTTGAGTTTGTGTTCATTTAATATAGGTATACACATAATTATGCATCGTCTAAAGTTTGTGTTCATTTGATCCTGCTTACAGAGTCGGAAGGCAAGTGGTCAACATCGCATCATTCATGGTCAGAGTGGATTCTGCAAAGCACATTGATTTCTCGCTGACAAGTCCATTCGGCGGAGGCCGCCCAGGAAGGGTGAAGAGAAGGAACCAGAAGGCTGCTGCAAAGAAGGCAGCTGGAGGTGACGGCGATGACGAGGATGACGAGGAATGAGTGCTTTGGTTGTGCCTGACCTAATAATTTTTCTACACTTCATTAGACTTGGAGTTTCTATCTATTTGCTCAAGATTTTGCTGTTTAAGGTAAGAAACTCCCATCTTTCAGTTTTCCCTGTCATTTCCATGTTACCATCTGCAGATGGATTTTGAAATTATGAAGTATTTTCTTTTCATTGCTGATTTGGCTAGATATGAATTGGGTGGATGAGGTATCACTATTTATTATGTTTCGATCTTTATGGTTTAGTCTTCATGTAAACAATAAGGTTGATGAATTTGCCCATATTTGCTTCTTCAATTAAATGCATTGAAGTATTATGGTTGTTTTTTTTCATTTCAAAGATGGATTATTACTAAATATTACGAGTAAAGTGGACAAATCACTTAAAGTAGGGGCTTTCATAGATAGCATCAACAAGAAGAATAATCTTATAATCTAGCAACTTTTGTTACTAAATCAAGCTAGTAATGTCTCGTGTTGGAAGTTGGATTTGTTCCCACACGCGTAGCCTTTTCATTTTGCTTGCTTATCTGAAACAAAAACTTCAAAATTGAGAATGTTTGGTGACACTGTTTCTGCTTTCTCTCTCATGAAAACATTTCCATTCTTCACCGCTGCTAATCTTTACAAATCAAACATTTTGGATCTCGAGTTTTATGTCTAAAATAGATACTAAATTTAGCCTATTCATTTGCTTGCTTTTCTGAAACAAAAACTTCAAAATAGAGACTGTTTGGTGACACTGTTTCTGCTTTCTCTCCCATGAAAACATTTCCATTCTTCACCGCTGCTAATCTTTACAAATCAAACATTTTGGATCTCGAGTTTTCAGATAAAAAAATTAAATAGGACACTATGAGAGAGAGAGAGAGAGAGAGAGAGAGAGAGAGAGAGAGAGAGAGAGAGAGAGAGAGAGAGAGAGAGAGGAGATGTTCGGAGAATTCAAGTAGCGAACACTTGCCTACTTCCCAAGCCAAAGAAACATTAGACTAAGAAAACAAAAAAAACACATGTTAGATGGGCCCACCGGAACTGGATAAGGCATGGAGGGCGTGGTAAGAGTCAACGAAAATGGGCCCACGGCAACTGGACAAGGCATGAAGGAGTAAGAACTCTGCATTCGAGTGAAAGAAAACAAAAAAATCGCCTGTTAGATGGGCCCCCTCGGCAACTGGACAAGGCATGAAAGAGGAGAGGAAACGTCACTAGACTCTGATGAATACAACCAAACCAAAAACATTTTATTTTATGTTAAACCCAAAACCATAACCATGACCATGACACAACTAATATTGTAAAGCATGCAAGCAGTCGCCATTTTGACATCTAAAGTGACAGCTCTCAAGTTTGAATCCATATTTAAGTGTACTGTGGGTCTTGTTTTTTTATAATAAAAATTTTAATTAGACTCTTGTCACACATCACACTTTGATTTTATTTGTGTTTTTTAATTACACAACCAATCCCATTCCAATTTGAATCACCATGCAATTTCTTTAAGCACTTCTATAGTTTGGCCTAGAAAATATCCAACTGAATATTTTTTTCGAAGATATCAGATTCTTGATTTGCACAAAAGAAATTTCATCATGTTCAGTATAAATATATATATCTCCTTAATTTATTCTCTTTTTTTTTGTTTGTTCTTCATCCCATTTATCCAATTATTCGGACCAAGTGAATCTCTTAACTTCATAATAGAAAATACTTGAACCCATCCACCATGTAAATTAGTTTATTCATTTCTAACATGGATTTTAGATGGCAAATATTTATTAATCGTTCATGTTCCAGAAACTACATAGCACGACCGACACGTATGTGCCTGCCTTTGACATCAATATCTTGCGGCAATCTCGAGGAGGAGTTTGCACAGATCCGCCGGCTTGGAGAGCATCACCATATGATCGGCACCTTCGACCTCCTCCACTTCCGCCCCCGGGCTGGCTTCTATCATCCAACGCTGGAAGCCCTCGGCCATGGCCAAATCCTCCTTGCACACGATGAACACCCTTCTCGCCGACCCGTACTTCTCCTCCGTGACAACTCCATCGCGTAGCAGATCGCCCAAAAACCAACTCCCTGGCCTCACCAGCAGCGTCCCCAGCGTCAGGTCCTGGAAAGATCAGCATGCGCGAGAATAGAGTGTGAGAGGATTCAAAGTCTGGTGTTTTCGTCGAGCACTTTGTATGCATACCTCAGCTGGGCTGAGCTGGTACAGTCTTTTCGACATGTACTCGGGGCCGAACTCTATCCTGCTCGAAGGGTTCTGGGGATCTGAGCTGATCGTGACCTTCGAATCCAGGTAGGCTTCAGATGGATGCCCCTTGAAGAACTAGCGATCACCAAAAAATAGAACCAATGATGAGTGAATCCAGCGATATAGCCCGGAATCATCAAGTCCCTTATACCTCGTCCACGAGGGCAGCCATGGGAACGGTGGTGCTCGGCATGACGGCGGTGACGAAGACAGCGACGGAGATCTTGTCGGGGAACTTCTCCATCGCAAGGGAGACACTGGCTCCGCCGAAGCTGTGGCCAACGAGGACCAGCTTCTGGTGAGGCGGGAAGGAGGCGATGGCGTGGAACAGCGGGCGGACGTAGTCGTCCATGGAGCTGAGCTCGTCGAGCCTCTGTGGGTCCACCCCGGTGGCGCCGAGGTCGACGGCGATGACGAAATGGCCGGCTGACCTGAGAAGGGTGATGAGCTTGTACCAGCACCATGCGCCTTGGCAGATCCCATGCACGAGGATGAAGTGCTTCTTGCCCGATTCCTCCATGGATGTCCACCATGATTACTGGTTCACTTTCGGTTTCATTATATAACGGAGGAGGTGAAGAACGACTTCAAGACGTGTGGGTTTAGTTGTTAGGTGCATGATTGTTCAGGTGGGAACCGAATCATGCTCTCGCTGCCGTTGGATTTGGATTGGGTTACGTGTCTAACTAGGATGGAGAAGCTAGACAAAGAAAGAAAGAATATATATATATATATATATATATATATTAAAACTCGCAAGGAGCACTCTTTAGCACATGAAAATATTGTTTTTACTTATAACTTACCCAATGTCGCCTCCGTGCGTCACTCTACCCCCCACCCCTATGACAAGAACCTCAACAACCGGCTCCCCTCTCCCTGCCTTCTTGGGGTTCGACGACAGCGAGAACTATCACTGGAAAAAAAAATTTCAAAGTTGAGATACTAATTGAATTTTTTTTAATTAGGATTTTTTTTTGAAAATTATATATATATATATACATAATTTCAATGTGTTGATTTTTTTAAATCTCACATCATGATTTGTATTGCGATGGAAAATCCATGATGCTTCGCTTAAGCTTGGCTATCCGTTAGAGACCCACAAGAATGGACGGCACCAAGAGGTAGTGAACATGAATAACTCCGACCTCAATTTTATCACAAAAAGACCTTACTCTTAACACCAACCTTTCACAAGAAAGAACGAACCGTCGATCAATTCTCGACACCGCTTCTTAGAAAATAATTACATATTAGCTTAGGCCTATCGCTTTCGAAAGTGCTAGTCCAACTGTTTTACTAGCCAAAAGAATAGGCAGCCGCCGACCATCAAATACGAGATTGGGTCCCCCGACGAGACCGTTAAAAATACAAGAAAGCAAATACCCAAATTCTTTTCTTACCGCCTTTATACTGAATGGCTCACAATCCTTACCCAAACACCCAAAAATGTAGCATCACAACTATATCGACCTTTTCATAATTATAATAAATTACTTTATTTTTAATAATATCATCTGCTGTACCGACAGAAGAAGACGCTTAACATGGCATCATATGCTAAATGCACAAAAAATATCAAAATAATACAAAGAGGCGATTGTCTTTGGTTGCTGTCGACTCCAATGTGCTATCGTCTATCGCAAACACGTTACGTTACAACAGCTGGAGTGCAACGGCCAGCAACGACACGTCCCTCGTTCCCAGATCACATTGGACTCCATCCACTACAACCACTTCGACCTCCACGTTCGGCCGGACAGAATGCCATCGGTGCTCAAGACGCCACCGCCTCCTCTCCCCCGACAATAAACGATGTCGCACCCAATACTAGGATATCTCTACAGCGGAGCTACCCACCATTCCCACCGTCACTCTCTTGCTCCCAGCTAGTGCCTACGAGATCAAGCATATTCCTCATGTTGTCGACGACGATTCGTGGTTCCTACGATTCGGATGTACAATATGAAATGATCCTACCTCCGAGGGATCTGAAGTTGACGAGGAATTGCTCATCCTCGTCCTAATCTTAGACGAGAGGATGGACTGGATCGTCGAAGGAGGTAGCATTGTCACCGGAGCCGTCAGCAGCACTGTCTATGGTGGTGAACACGCAAGAGGCGAAGGTCAGCTTGGTTCACGCGCTACTGGAAATGCAGAGGTGGTGAAACAAGATAACCTAAAAGCCACAAACGCCCTGGCAAACGACATTACTTTTACCGGTCGCTTCCCAAAGCAATCCGATGCCACTTTGGACTCGCTCGCCCTGGGCGACCACCTCCACATGCACCCATACGAGAGCTAACTCTACTTCAAGTTCGCCCACTTCACACTTTACCAAGCCATCATCGAGGCCTACTGTCACGGACCTCCCTAAGCCAACAACCCCTTTCAACAATTGAATTAACAAATAAAATTATCATTTTATCAATCATTTTGGTTCCATTTTATACATATGATATCACGTGAGTATAATAAAATTAAAATGATTTGTTACATTTTGATAAATATGATGAGCCCATTATACCTTTTTACAAGTACTTTTGATTCAGAATTATTTTAACAGACAGATTGATTTGAAATATTTTTGAATTAAATTAAACAATATACATTTCTAATTTTAAAGTCCCAAAGATTTTATTTTTTTTCCCAAAAGGCAAATTTATAAGAGCAAAAATAAGTAAAACACCATAATAAATCTTTTTATAAGCAATAGAAAAACTACTTTTAAAGCCCAAGCATCAATAAAAATAGAAAATTACCACTACGGATCACAATTGCATTACGCCGTCTGAAATTTGACACGAAAAAAAAAAGAAAAAAGGAAAGGCAGAAGGAAAGAGAACAGAGAAGAAACAAGAATGGGATTGATTGTGGGTCGAATCCAGGCCCGCAGGATCAATGCCCGAAGGCGTCAACGAGAGCAGACATGATGACCCGTTCTTTCCTCTCTGTGCACCCTACCATGCTTCCTTCCTTCTTCCCTTGGGAGTCCGGAGCATCGGCTTATTGTGCACAGGTATCACTCGATTTCAGACTTACATTGTTGTATTAGAGAAAAGAAACCGAAAACGAAACAAGAAAACGAGTGCGATTCGAAGCAACAAAAGACGCGATCGGAAACAAAATCGATGTCGCCGTTGATCAGATAATTGTAGTCTGATTTATTTATTCGACATGTGTTGCATTCCTAGAAAGGGATCATCACGCCAACGGCCAGTAGCACAGACCTATCTTGATCAAAACGGAGAAAAATAAGAAAGTAGAGAAGGCTCAGAAGGATCCATTGGAATGTACCTTAATCAGAGAGGAGATTAACCCTCTCATAAAATAGGTAGATTTTGGGCATCACGGCCTCTGACATCGGAAACAGGAACAGAGAAATGAAGTCGGAATAAGGGTCGAGGCTTACCGGTGCGCACAAATAGCAGATCAAGAAAGCGGCGGAGGCTCAGAAGGATCCATTGGAATGTACCTTAATCAGAGAGGAGATTAGCCCTCTCATAAAATAGGTAGATTTTGGTCATCATAGCCTCTGATTTCAGAAAGAACAGGAGAAATGGAGGAAGAAGAGAAAGAGGGATCGATGATTACCGGCGCTCCATGAATAGGAGGAGACTACATTGGTGGGAGAATATATATAGACAAGGAAGAAGCATCGAGGGTTAGGGTTTGCGTTGGGTCTTACAAAAGTAAAATCACCTAAATACCCTTCAACGGCGGTTTCACGCTAATTGTAGCTGTTTATGGCATTACGTACGTATACGTAAAATGCAAATGTACACTACGATCCTTTTTATGTTCATATATACGTGGCACTTGTTGGGTTATATTTCATGTTTCTGTGTCATTTTAATATACATATTTTATCTACGTTTTACAAAACTTACAATTTTTTTCAGAATACAAAATGTATAGATCATTCTCATTTAGATATTAGAGAGAGAATAATATCAATTGAATTTTTCATATTATAATTATATATAATTATAATATAATAGATATGGATCTTGTTTAAACGTTTGATATGATAGTTTATATAGATTTGATGTTTAATTTTAGAGCTAATTATATATTATCGTTATAGTTAATAATTAAATTTCTTTAGCATCTCGATATTTATATTTAAAAATTTTATATTCAAATTTTTGTAGTTACGAAAGTAAAACATTTAACCTCATTTATCTTAATGTTGCCAGCTCTATCGATAAAAAATACAGCACGTATATGATTGATACGAAAACAACATATAAAAAGATAATTTCAATAGAGGTGACGGATGATAATATTGTGGGTGGCTGTTGTGGTGGTGGTTGGAGATGACGTAGTGGTCGGTCTTGTTAATGTTGATCCGAATATCGACGACAAGAAGAAAGTGGAGGTAAAGCAATGAGACATTTGCATCAGTGTCACACCGCTCTACCTCCTCTATCGTCGCTTTGTATTTGCAATGACGTTAGAGGATGTAAGTGAGGCATCTGTGTCGCCAACAATGAAGAGGGATGAGGAAAAGAAGATAAGTGAGACAGAGCGGTACGACGTAATTCATACATGTGTTGTCATGTACTGTATCTTTCATCAGTAAAGTTGATGGTATTATAATAAATGAGATTAAATATTTCACTTTCATAAGTATAGTGATTTCAATGTAAATTTTCTAAGTTTATGTCTGGAACGCTAAAAAAGTCTAATTATATAAGGTAATTTATAATTAGCTCATCACCATCGTTGAAATTACTTTTTTGCTTATCATTTTCATGTATTTCATGCATGCCAACGACGTTATGGTAAATAGAATTAAATATTTTATTTTTATAATTATAGGGATTTTAATCTAAAACTTGAAGTATAGAGACCAAAGATGCTAAATAAGTCTAAATATTGGGGGTAATATGTAATTAATTTGTCATCATCATTAAAAGAGTTAAGGTCTATTTTAACCCCTGTGATTTTAGTCATAAACCTCTTAAGCCCTTTTAGTTTACTCGTATATAAAATAATATCTATATTTTAAAAAATAATATATAAGCTCTTCTCATTAAGTTTGAATTAATATACATGAAAGTCTACTTACATGATATATTGACTCACAATAAATTATTAATATAATGACATGTTTAATTAAACGATTAAAGTCTATTTTAGCTTTATAGTTTTTGCTATAAACCTCTTAAGCCCTTATGATTTACTTATATATAAAATAATCTTTATATTTTAAAAAACATAGCATATAAGCCCTTCGGATCAAGTTTGAGTTAAAAAATATTATAGTATACTTACATGGCATGTCGACTTATAATAAATTATTAATATAATAATATATATAATTTAATTATTTTTTTTAAATTGAAACCATCATCAATGACGGGAGAAGGTGTCATTGTGGAAGTGACCACCACCATAGTCCTACCTCAGGTGGATTGACGTCAACCAGTTTAGTGGTTTCTTAGTCTATTTTCCTTTTCCTGATCGTAGTTGGTGTTATTCGTCATATCAAATATCAAATATTTAATAGAATATATTCAAATATTTATATTTTTAATTGATAAAGATATTTTTTAAATTTGTAGGTCTTCTTAATTCAAATCTCTCTAATATCAATGCGAAGACTTATGAGATGTTCAAAACTTACCGAAGGAATTCTACGAATCTCAGTGGGTAAATAAGTGAAGAACATAAACATTATCGATTGACAACGCAGGGAAATAAACTTATTAAAATGAAACCCGACTAACTTGATCACCGGAACGTGGGACAACTCTACATGATGCATCAATATGCTTCACGCTAATTGTAGCTGTTTATGGCATTACGTACGTATACGTAAAATGCAAATGTACACTCCGATCCTTTTTATGTTCATATATACGTGGCACTTGTTGGGTTATATTACATGTTTCTATGTGTCATTTTAATATACATATTTTATCTACGTTTTACAAAACTTACAATTTTTTTCAGAATACAAAATGTATAGATCATTCTCATTTAGATATTAGAGAGAGAATAATATCAATTGAATTTTTCATATTATAATTATATATAATTATAATATAATAGATACGGATCTTGTTTAAACATTTGATATGATAGTTTATATAGATTTGATGTTTAATTTTAGACCTAATTATATATTATCGTTATAGTTAATAATTAAATTTCTTTTGTATCTCGATATCTATATTTAAAAATTTTATATTCAAATCTTTGTAATTATGAAAGTGAAACATTTAACCTCATTTATCTTAATGTTGGCGGCTCTACCGACAAACAATATATGATTGATACGAAAACAAAAGATAAAAAGATAATTTCAATGAAGGTGACGGATGATAACGTTATGGGTGGCTGTTGTGGTGGTGGTTGGAGATGACGTAGTGGTTGGTCTTATCAATATTAATCCGAATATCGACAACAAGAAGAAAGTGGAGGTAAAGCAATGAGACATCTGCATCAGTGTCGCACCGCTCTACCTCCTCTACTGTCACTTTGTATCTGCATTGACGTTGGAAGAGGTAGGTGAGGCAACTGTGTCGCCAACAACGAAGAGGGAGGAGGAAAAAAAGACAAGTGAGACAGAGCGATACGACATAATTCATACATGTGTTGTCACGTACTCTATCTTTAATCAGTAAAGTTGATGGTATTATAATAAATGAGATTAAATATTTCACTTTCATAACTATAGTGATTTGAATATAAATTTTCTAAGTTTATGACTGGGATGCTAAAGAAGTCTAATTATATAGGGTAATTTGTAATTAGCTCGTCACCATCGTTGAAATTACCCTTTTGTTTATCATTTTCATGTATTTCATGCATCGATAAAGCCAACGATGTTAGGGTAAATAGAGTTAAATATTTCACTTTTATAATTATATAGATTTTAATCTAAAACTTGAAGTATAGAGACTAGAGATACTAAATAGGTCTAATTATTGGGGGTAATATGTAATTAGTTCGTTATCATCATTAAAAGAGTTAAGGTCTATATTAGCCCATGTGGTTTTAGCCATAAACCTCTTAAGCTCTTTTGGTTTACTCGTATATAAAATAATATCTATATTTTTAAAAAAATAATATATAAGCCCTTCTCATTATGTTTGAATTAATAGACATGAGAGTTTGCTTACATGGTATATTGACTTACAATAAATTATTAATATAATGATACATTTAATTTAATGATTAAAATCTATTTTAGCTTTATAGTTTTGGCCATAAATCTATTAAACCCTTATGGTTTATTTGTATCTAAAATAACATTTATATTTAAAAAAACATAGCATATAAGCCATGGCATTATAATATATATTATAATATTATAATGCTATTATAATATACTTACGTGGCATGTCGACTCATAATAAACTATTAATATAATGATATATATAATTTAAATTAAAAAAAAAACTAAGACCATCATCAATAGCGGGAGGAGGTGTCATTGTGGAAATGACCACCACCACAGTCCATTTTTCTTCTCCTGATCATAGTTGGTGTCATTCGTCTCCTATCGCGAATTACACAAACTACCACCATATCTCCTTCGCGAAAGCAGAAGGAGAGGTTGAGGTTGAGTGGTTGACACATATCAAATATCAAATATTTAACAGAGTATATTCAAATATTTATATTTTTAATTGATAAAGATATTTTTTTAATTTGTAGGTCTTCTTAATTCAAATCTCTCTAATATCAATACGAAGACTTGTGAGATGTTCAAAAGTTACCGAAGGAATTCTACGAATCTCAGCAGGTAAATAAGTGAAGAACATAAACATTATCGATTGACAACGCAGGGAAATAAACTTATTAAAATGAAACCCGACTCAATTGATCACCGGAATGTGGGACAACTCTACATGATGCATCAATATGCTTCAAGAAGAAGAGGAAATGATGTTTCTAATTGATCACATGTCCCAAACAGGGTTCTCCGGTTCATCACTGCAGCCATAAGCCATCTGCTGCTGCAGATGATGCGGAGTCTCCATCCCTGTGCGAAGAACAACCCGTCCAAACTCCATGTCGTGACGCTGTCTCTGCTGCTGTTGTTGCATGTGTGGCCTCCTCTGTCCCCCGACACCCAGGAAGTCCACAGTCATCACATCGCCACTGCCACAGCGAGCCATCATCTCCTTCAAGGATCCGTCGCCCGTCTCACGCACAGAAGAAGCATAGAATAGGTTGGCTAATCCTCCTCCATGGATGCTGGTTACCTGATACGGCCTCCCAGCCATCACCGAAGCCATGCCCCTCTGCGTCGCGCCGATCTGGGCGGCGTTCTGCAGCAGAGACGTCGCCGACGAGTGCGCCGACACGGCCTTAGGCCTTGGCATTTGGGCCTCGAATAACCCATCAAAGCTCACTGGGCCGGAGGAGGAAGGAATGCTCAAGAAGCTCGGAAACATGCCACCTGCCATGTCGCGGGATGCCAATGAAGCGGCGAGGGCGTCGATCGCCGGCGGGTTCTTCATGTCATAGCCGAACTCGGGGACGGTAGTGGAGGAGGAGGTGTTGCTGGTGTGCTGGACGGGCATCACCAGGCTGGGAGGGGCCTGCCCTTGCAAGCTCGAAGCCATGGTGGCCATCAGGGGTTGGCTAAGCTTGTTGTTCTCCTGCGCCAACGCGTCGCAGAAGGCTCGGTGGGTCATGAAGCTGTCTCTCCTGTAATTTTCAGAGAAAAAGATAAGACTATATCTGGTGTGATCGATCTTACTATCAAGCTTATCTCAACTAAGTAAATCTTCTCAGTTAGATGACGAGACGACCACATGAAGTACGATGAAACTACGCAGGACTTTTCAGCTGCATGGGGAGACAAAGTGGCGGCGGCGGCCTACTTTCCAATGTGGTCCTTTTCTATCATGATCTGACGATCAAAGTTAGAACTTGAAAAGGGCCTCTCCGCGACGTTAGGTCAAACTTTTGATCTCACGCGTAGCTCAAGAATTAAAGGAAGACTTTTCCCCACCATTCGCGGGAGACAGCAAAACCACTGGGACAGTCTTTCGGACAGCGTAAGAAAGGAGCAGGAAACTGCAGACCTGGAGAAGATGGTGCCACAGTCGCATTTGTACTGCCTCGTCCCGCAGATCTTGGAGTGAGCCTTCCAATCTGACTGCACGGCGTACTTCTTCGAGCACTTGTCGCACTTCCACTTCTTCTCGCCGTGCTTGCGGCAGTAGTGCTTCTTGATTCCGGTAAGATCGCCGAGGGCGCGGCTGGGGTTGTGGTGCACGCATGTGGGCTCCGGACACACGTAGACCTTCTTCCTGGCCTCGATGCCGCCGTTTCGTGGCCTCAGCTTCCACGGAAGGTTGTGGCCTCGGCGGTGCAGTTGCAGGTTTTGGTCCCTCTGGAACCCCTTGCGGCAGATCTCGCACACGAATCGGTTGGTCGCCATGAGCGTCTTTGGTGAGAGCGCAATCACCTCAGCTTTCGGGTCTGCTACTTGCATGGTTCAACAAAACCAGAAATTTTAGAGGCCTTTGTTTCTTTCGTTCTCGATCACTTCTAATCTGATCATAACTCATGATATCGAACTACAATTTTGGTAGATGGTATGCTTTCAGACAGCAATGTGGTCTAGAATTTCTACAGAATCAACATCAATATTTGAAGGATAACTCCGTGAGTACATTCATGATTCATTTGTTCTTTGATTTGCTTCTCAATCTGTGGACTATAGCCATGAGAGCAATCTCAAAGGGTATAGAATCCAGTAAGCTTAGTCGCATCTCACTTATATATAGCAGCAGCTGATAGCTGTTCAAGAACAGGTGATGCAAGTAAGCTAGCTAACAGTCACAGCAATTGTTGAAATGCCAAGCAATAATTGAAGATTTCCTTGTCTATCTCGAATAACAACAAAGAACAACTTTGTTCGCAAGGGAAGGGAAAAGAAAGATTAATCTCTTTTAGAAGTCAAGAAGGATATGAGAAAAGCAGAGAGCTTGTTCATCACCTGGAGTTCCAGGGAGGCTGCGTTTCTTCTTGGCGAGCGGCAGCTGTGCAGCGGAGATATCACTGTTTGCGGCGGCTGCCGGTGAATCACAGGAGAGAAGGCTTTGCTTATGGACCTCATCTTCTCCTGCGTTGCTCCCAGATGAGAAGCTTCCACCATCACCTGTGATGTTTGACATGGCACTTAGAATCAATAAGGCTCTTCCTCTTCTTCTTCTCTTGTGGTCGGTGTCTCCTTGTTGGTGGTGAAGTTTTGGGAGAGGAAGGAGGAGAGAGACTATGAGAAGGATTTCTTTTATGGTAACAGAGGAGGGTGTGGATGGCATTAAAAAATGCATTGGTTGTCCTTTGGTCAGAACAGTGTTTGTTGTTTACTTATTTGGGTTAGAGATCATAGCAAAGACAAGCTTCATTACTGAGATGTAGGAATTCTTCTGTTTGGAACCTTATCCCATGGACGACTCCTTGCATCCTTCTAATATGTGCATCATCAACTAGTCTCTTCTCTCTCTATCCCCATATTAGGGTTTATATTCTGAAGAAGGCTTGTTGCGAACTTTGAGAAAATACAAATCGTAGTTACATTTGGATCAGAAAAAAACAGAGGAAAAAGCCAAACTGCTGTTCTCTGAGATCTATGACTTTTGGTATTCAGAGGTGGTGAACAGGTTCATCCAGGAATTCTTGCATCAGCTCAAGGATGTTTCAGTGTATCTTCCTGCAACCTGAAATTGTCCTTAAAACAGAGGACCAAGTCGATGACTTCAGCATCAACCATTTATCTCATCAGATTATATTAAAAGAGCCAAAAGAAAGAAAGAATTGGTGTTCTGTTAAAGACAACACTGGAGATGGCAGATTAGTTCCACTGAGAAGACGACAGATCTTAAAAGGCTCAGCATCTTAGAGATTGCAGGTGGCATCTACTAGGGAAGATTAAACTAAAACTCAACCTAAAACACCTCATAGACTCTGCATCTAGAAAGCTACCAGTGCCCAAAGTCAAAGTATTACCTTCTGGCACTGCTTTCTAATCTCCTCCTCAACAGATTCTGCTCCTACTTCCTTTTCCAACTTCAGAACCATGATATTGCAAAGTCTTGCAAGAGAGAGAGAGAGTGTGTGTGTGTGTGGTTGCCAGTACCTCTTGTGCTGCCGGATGATTTGCCAGAGTTGAGATGCATGACAATTTATGATCAGTGTTCATACAATATTTTTCAACAAGAAAGTGATACATGCTGTTTCTACTGGTGTTCTCCACAGAAGCAGTCCCAGTCGATGGAGCAGAATGTTCAGCAATTCTCGCTGAATATATGAGGTGGAAGAATACATCAGTAGTACAAAGTTGACGGTCAGTCCATCTGTGTCAGGCTGATGGCCCAAGTTGAAGCAAGCTTCTAAGCAGAGGTGCTCCATGAAAACGATGGGGAGATTCCATTGCTCTTTACCAGTCTGTCTCTTACTGTAATCAGCCTGTAGGAACGGTACAAAAGCTTAGAATTTATTACAGAGGTCCTTAGCATGTTAACAGTGTCTGATGTGAACATTTCCATGCTGGGCTTTTGACATCTAATGCAGAATCAATCTCTCATTCTTCTAGTTTGCCTTCTCCAAGCCACTCTTGAACTTTAAATACACCAATTTAGCTTCTGCTGTGAAGATTAGACTGTAATATGTTGCATAACAGAGCTTGTATGTTCATGAGATGTGTATCAGTCCAAAAAGATGTCCATGTCCTTGTTATGTTTACACCTCTCTGTTTGTATCGATAAAACTTCGATGAAACCGAAGGATGAATAAACAAAACAGTGCTTTCGTCGGTAGTATATGTACAATAATACAGTATTGGCGAAAACCTCGTGCACTGAATTGTTTTTTTATGTAAGTTAAAAAAAAGAACAGTGCAACAAACTACATTATTTTTTTGACAAATAAAATAGCGCGTAGCGCTCAAACAATTGACGAAAAAGAACACTTGACAGATACATGGGGAGAAGAAAATTGCAGCAGATGAGAAGAAAGAGAGCTTTATTGTGTTATTCATTGCGTCAAATTGATGTGGAACTCTGTGAAAGGTACATCTTCATTAAGCTTAATCTGACAGCAATGTTCCATATAGATCACTGCCAGGAGACTTAATAGAGTGGCCAATTAGACATAGTTTCAGAGAATTATGCTTCAGAAAATGTCTGAATTTATGTAGGATAGTGGTTGCTATGAATTCCAAGGTAACTAAATTGGTAAGAATCAAAGTATCTCGAAGTCATGGCAGTGACCATCGAAAAAATGATGGTCAGATGATGCTCAAGACTGTTGTGCTGTTGCGGGCGGCATCACGATTCAAATCAAAGAAAATTCTCCTTAGATTTTTACGTATCGTTGTTGTCATCGTCATCACCACCACCATCACCCACCTTCTCGCGGCCTTTGGATGTGTATCATGTTTGTGAACTGATCTTACTATGAACATTTGTCATGGTGAACTAATGGTGTAGAAGAGCTGTTGCATTGATAATTATGGAATCTAGCACCCCTTTTTCACTAGTTATAATAGATTTGCATTTCTAGAGAAGGAGGTGTTGAGGTAAATGCAAAGCAGTTAGGATGGCTGTAAGGCTGTCTTTCCAAACCTCATCCTCAAGTGTGTTCAGAAGTTGCTTGATTCAAATCATCACTGCAGGCCAGAAACCAGAGGGGAATTCTCACAAGCTCTCCATCACCATTGAATATGAAGGACTTGTTGCTGCATCTCATATGTTGACTTTGGATATCCAAGTCTCATCCTTCTGGAATTCGACCTACAGAATTGGTACACCCCCAGCAGAGTAGACCAAGAACTCTTATGTAGCCCCTACAAAATAAGCAGCAAAAAGAGACTGATCTGTCAATCTTAAATGTATCCCAGGATCTCCGCCGCATGATCTCCATGGACTCCTTTGCTTCACGTACCTCCTAGTCTCCTACTGCTATTTTATCAATCAAGAACAGTGCAGGTTTTCTTAGATGTGTATGATGCCTATCTGCATCTAATGTTTATGTTGAGCTTGCAGAATGCTGCATCCTAACTGGGTGAGGATGAGTAGCAGAAGCTAACCAGTGACTGAGGTAAAGAAGGGTTTTGGGGGATTCAAGAGACTGCAACAAAAGGAAGAAAAAAAGATATTATGTTAGACAAAGTAGAAGCTACAAGCAGCTACAGTCAAAAGGATTCATCTTAAAAATGCAAACATTTAAGGCAACACAAGAATCAAGAGCTGCTACTTGGACTAGCATCATATTCCTAACCTGCAGTAGTCCTCACAGCAACAGATCCAAGATGATTCATAAACAACATTGCTTAGCAAACATTTGTTTGGCCAAATATTTTGCAAAGAGAACATAGAAAATTGTGCTACAAGTTTATCATCAAATATCCCCATATTCATATCTCACAAAGTTATAAATCTATAAAATTTATACGAATTCATATGAGACTGTCACCAACGTGGAATATGGAGAGGGTCAAATGAATCGAGAATCAACTTAATTTTCTTGCGCGAAACCTAAATGGACAAACTAAATTACCTGACAATTAGGATGCTGGAGATCTATCAGTTCAACAAAAGCCCTGATGCTTTGCTTCCTTAAAAAGCATATCTATCAATCTTATCAAGATCATTGATTGCATTAGTTGCCAAAGTGAATTTGGTGTATGCAAAAAGATGATCCTTTGCAGCAAGTCATATTTCATAAGAGTCCAGTGATGTATGAAATTTGTATCTTAGTTAGCACTCTCACATAAATCTCTGCTGTCAGATCGAGCACTGTTGTCATTTCACATGCTCGTTGCATATTACTTCAGTGTGGCTGATCACTTGGAAATCCTGTAGACTTCTCCATGTTTTGCTGTTCTTCGTTTGTTGGTTTGCAGCTTTCTCTGAGTTCAACACAAGAGCTGAATTGGGTGGAAATTGTGGCAGTATATTCAGTTCAATCATAATGTCTGACTATATTGATTTTTTTGTCCTCATAAGATTTTATGAAAAAATATATATTATTAGTTAGATTAGAATATATTAATTTATATTATAATTTAAGTAAGGTTTAGTTGCCCCTTTCAACCATCTTTATTACCCCTTTAAAAAGGTTTTTTCCCCCCAAACCCCTAACGTCATACCTAGCTCTTTACCTCACATTTGATGGAGAGAGGAGGCGGGCCCACGTCATGCGGGGTATAGCACGGCGTGTTGGTCAGTGGGTAGAAATAAGTGGTAGAAAATTTAATGTCGTTGGACCATTGGACCGGTCCCGAACCCGGTTTACTTCTCATTACAAAACAAGGGCCGTCGATGACTATCTCCTCCTTTGGGCCTCGTCTTGGTTTTTAGGGTTCCATTTAGATATCTAATCCATCAAGGTGAGTTCCATCCTTTAGTTTCGATTCCTCCTGCCATCACACAGAAGCCCTAATCTTTCGATCCTTGAGTCTGTTTTCTTCTCTGTTTCGGATTCTTTTCGCAGGTCGTGTAGCTGGATTCGTTCCTATCGTGGCATTTGAGTGGATTTCTTGTTTCGTTTGCTAAGTTTTTGACATATATGCTTCGTGTTCTTTCTTCTTTAATGTCTTATTGTTCGACAAATATTCTTTTCCCTTTAAATGAGATGTGTATTGTTCGACGGTGGTAAGATAGATGGATTCTTGTTGTTGGAATTTGTACATTGGAGTGTCGATATAAGTATTTTCGTCTGCTGGAGTTGATCTTTGACATAAAGAAAGTCTTTGGGGTTACTGGTTTATTTTCCCTCTTTTCCAGGAAGTCGTTGATTACAAATTTTTCATATGAGTGCTTAGTTTGCTAATTTTGACATGCTACCGAGTGAGTTTGGAAGAACACGTGCTTCGTGTCTGAATATATTATCGAAATTCTTCTTATTTTAGATTACAACTAGTGGATTACTTCTCCAAGCTTTTGGTTTTCTGTATATATCTTTCTGGCTGTATAAACTTCCTTTTGGCTCATTTTCCCTTAAATACTTGCATATAAAAGCTCACCTCATACGTCATTTACAGTTGTGTCCGAAGTAACTGATCATTTCTAAGTGATTGTTTCGTTGTCAATAGTCTTTTGTTATTGATTTTACAAGTATTTTTTTAGTTATAGTTCTTACAATATTTCTTTTCCATAGGCACGACTAGTTCTGGAATGGAGGTCACAAATTCAGACAATTCACAGTCGGCAACATGTTCTTCCGATGTGGATCATCTGACAGAAAAGGTTGAACCGGATGCAAAGTCTGAGTAAGTGCTACAGATTTTCTGACTAGAAGTTGGTTATAAGTATCTTTTTCCACTTCTATTCCAAGAATGATTGGCCCGACCTATTCTTTTTGAGCTACTCACTTTGTGTATTCGTTTTTAAGTCCATGTAGGAGTCCTTCAAGTTCTAGGTAAGTTTCCCCAAGCTGAACTGATTCTTCTCCGAGCAGTCCCAGACGACACAGTAGTTTGGAACTTTGGACTTAGATGGGGTTGGACATCACTCCATTCCTTGTTTTATCTCCACTGTATTTTTGTCACGATTTCTGACGCCAGCTATGGTTATCTTAGTTATTAGTCCACTGTGTAGGTTAAACAGAAAAAGACTAATGAATACGGAAAGGAGATGGAGACAGGGTATGAACCACTGACTTGCTCCATTGGATTCTTCTAGCTTCATTAAATACTATAACCTGTGGATTAGTTTAAGAAAATTTTCTTGAACTTATGAGACTGTCGTGCTATTTGCTTGCCATTTAACACATCTGGTGAAAGTAATAGTAAAAGAGTACTTTAGATTTCTCTAATTAAATGCATATAAGAACCTAGCATCAGTTTTTTATCTTTGCATGTGTTGATGAAAGTAAATTCATACCTTCATATCAGTAGATCAAGATAATTCTTGGATTGTATTCCTAATTGACACAATGTAATATCAATTAATAAGTAAATTTGAAAACGCGATGTAATATCAATAAATAAGCGTATTTAGACAAGAGCAATTAATTTATACCTGGTTTGACTTGGTAATGAATGGATATTAGGAACATGGATATCCTTTCGTATTTTTGCATATAAATGTACTGCTTTTACGGTTTGACTTTTGAGTTCTTTGATTTGTACTATTAAATCATGTTGGACGTTAATCTTTGTTGTAAGTTTTTGTACGTCTACTTTGACATGTATAAAGTAGAAAAAATTTGTTATTCCAGACTTTCCAGTTTAACCATGTTATAAGGTTGAATATGGATAGATGTTTTTGTCCACTTTATTTTTCTAGTTGTTGCAAGCATAAATGATTATGAAATCTGGTGACATTTTAACAATTTAAATTGCCAGTTTATGTGAACTGATCTCATCCATTAAGCAAACTGACCTCAAAGAATGGAGTTCTTTATGGGCGTCAGTTTGGATTTCAACATTTAGTGCAACATCTTGTACTCTTATGTTAGAAGACAAGCTACTGTGAACTGTGATAATTAAACTCCAGAATTATGGTAGTTCTAAATGATTATTATTTGTCATTATCACTGTCCTCTTCTCTGGTAATCTATTCTGAAGAAGTAACTGTAATTGGTCAGCCTCGTCAAATATCTTTGGATATATGTTTTATTAAATAAATTCACCTAATGCAATTATTTGAACTGCCATACCCAGCAGTTGCTAAGAGATCTTCTCTCTTTCTTTAACATATATTTTGCATATCCTTTTTAACCATAAGTGGATGATTTTATTGCTACTTTTCTTCCCCCCCTTTGTATTCTTATTGAATTTTGGACATAATTGTAGGCAGGCAGAGGGAAAATATGATGTCAGTATTGAAGAAATTAGAAATATAATGGAGGTCATGGCGGCATCTGGAAAGTTCTGGTAGGTGGTTGCAATTCTAATTTTAGTCATCAAATTCTATGCTAATTACTATAATATGTGCTGCCTTTTTTTTGGCCAGCTAAGAATCACAATGCACGAAAACCAACGTTGTGTTCTGTTTATTGGATGCTCAGAGAACTTCAATTTTCTTCTAGGGTGCAGCAATATCTGATTCTGGGTTCACATCTTTGTTAAGTTATTGGGTTAAACACCTGCTCTTAGCATTTTTATATATGGACAGCTTGATAAAGAAAGCCCAGCCTTCTAAGTGAGACCCAACTCAATATTCAAACTGGCAAAGATTTGTTACTCATGCATGTGGTATTTACATTTCTCAGTTTCACAGCCCCTTTTCTTTTTGTTGATCTTTTTCCTAGTTTGCACTGACCTAAAACTTCCCTAGCTCATTGGGGTTTTTTTTTTGGACTATGTAGCTTTTCTTTCTCTGTTGCATCTTTTCTAAATCGAGACAGGATAAAAAATTGAAGTAATCTACTTCTCTTTTTCTTTTTTTATCTTTGAAATCAATGCTTTTGTTAATTAGGTTTACTCTTAAGCAAAAATATTGTGTTATGCTTGTTTTAAATTATGTTTAGGCTTTTGATGTATGCATGTAAAAGGACTCAGCTATACTTACTTACCCTTTAAATGGTCATTTTTCACATAAATTTGATAGCCAACTAGTTGTGTTCTTTGATTGCATCACAGGCATGACTGGGACATGTTGAAAAGCTTGCTATCATTTTGGATGAAGCAGGTATGGTTGAGGTATGCAAAAATTTTTCACTTTAAGTTTATATGATAGACATAGATAATTTTGGTAGTCAATTGCATTGCTATTAGGATTGGTTGTCACAATCTGGATGATACAATCCAGATCAAAACGAGACTTTTTGAACTGGAACTTTCATCTTGATCAATATATGAAAAATGTAAAACAATTCTTTCTCAAGTTGTGCATCTTGGATCATGAACCTTGGTACCTGATTTGATTGCTTAAGCAGAATAAATAAGGTGGAAACTAGTTTATGACAGGCTGCTTGTTAGATAAAAACTTAAAATAAGGCAGTGGTAACTTGCCCAACCCATCTTTTATATGAATTCCAGTACAAGATTGAACTTGAAGTGGCCCACAATTTTCTTCTATTACCAGTACAGGATTGAACTTAAAATAAGTGGCCCACATTTTTTTTCCCTTAAATCTAAACCCAGCCATTGGATTCATCTAAAAGAGGGATCTACTCATTAAAATTAGATCACCCATCTTCTCTTTTATGAAGGAAACAGATCACTCGTGAACCACATGATGCTCTGTTTCCTTCACTTCACGGAACAGATAAGGTTATCTCTTCTTTTCTATTTAATTTTGTCTTAATTATAAAAAGATCAGACATCTTAATCTCAGCCCTTCAGTTAACTCGTCACTGTACCTTTCACCTGTGGAAAAAATAAAGATTTTGACATCCTTGAGAAAAGAAGGATATTCTTTATTCCTTTTTTCATATATTATCTATGCGATATAGATATTGTGAAAAATCTAGAGAACTCTTACAATTCATGATCCATTGACAATCCAATCCTCCTAATTGTAATTGATTCTTATCCGATCTTGATTCTGACAATATTATAGTGTGCTATATGTGATCTTGATACACTTTGAAATAACAAACTGTAAATACTAATTCGTGTTTGGAATAAAATATCTGAAGGTGTTGGCAGAATATCCTGAAGCCCAAATGGCCAGTGGTGGTGGGTTGCAGAAGAGTTCTTTGGTAGGCGAAACATATACTGAGTTAGTGAAACGTCTGGATGAAGGTATTTCACAAAAATGAATCAATTTAAGTGTTGATTAATTCTATCTCAAAACTCATTATTATTTTCTTGTTTAATATTTGCTCAGTTCAGTGCTTTTACTGACAATTTACATTTTTTATGCTAGTATTGTAATGCCATTTTCTTTTTTATGTTTTAGTTTTTAGAGCTGGTCATATAAATCTGTTTCATTATTTTTTTGTGATTCTTTTGTGGTTTCACATTATTTTAGTTGATGACACATTATTTCTATTATGTGACCTTGCTGTAGTTTTTATGGCAAACATGTTCCTTTTTCCTTTTCTGGCAATTTGAAGCTCAAGTTTCGAGCCTCCAGTTTAGAGAATATAAATTTAACTGTGGGAGGAAGTATATTCACTTTTAAGCTACTTAATTTTTTTCTAATTTCATTGTCTAATTGTATTTTCTTTGATGTCTGTGGATATTAAAATTTCATGCTTCTTAGGTTTTTATTCTTTTATTACATAATTTGGTGAAATTTTACTTCCAGTTTAGAAAACGCTTTCAAGTTTGCTATATGATGATGGGAATGCATAAATTATCTGATTTCATTATGGAATCTGCCAACAGAAACCAAAATCTTATTTTTCATAACCAGACATGTTATAGATTTTAAGAAATGCCTTTAACTATGCTAAAGGATCTGTTAAACTTCATAAGCACAATACTGGTTGCTGTTGTTAATTGTCCTCTGTGGCTTCTTGTTTCAAACTTGACAAATTTCTTTCCTAGTTCTTGTTTTTCTGTTGAACTTTTAATAGCTTAGTAATTTTGAATTTACATAGAATCCCACCAAAACCCAGAAATGCCTCTGAACTTAGCTATCATTTGTGAATTTAATGACCAAAATATGCTTTGAAAGTGACCTGGATGCATGGCTTTTCACCATTTAGGCTCATCCTTCCAACTGGGTGATGTGAACCTTTCATATATGTTCCTGATAATTGGTTATGCCATCAGAAGCCTTTCTTCCAACTAAGACTACGTCATCTTTTGTTAGATTTACTGTTATTCATAATCAGGTTGTTCTTAACCTAGCTGAAACAATGGATATTCCTTTTAGCTTTTAGGTTTTACAGGGGTTTGGCATATGTGCATAAATTCAATATTTCAATATATTTATAAATATTTTTTACATTTCTTCTGATGCATTTGTAGAATATCCGGGAAAGTATGGATTTTACATAGAACTTTGATGCCAATCTACTTATATGAAAGTGCCAGATAGTCCTTTTATCAGTAGTTCTTTTTTCATGTTTCATTTAAAAACAAGCTAACATATGTACCTATAAAGTTCTATTGCCTATCAATACAAGGGATTATGCTAAGCAGAGCTTAAGGATTTTATTAATTCAAAATTTAAACTATTAGCTTATAGCTAAAATTAAAGCTATCATACTAATAACTGGCTGGTTTAAGTTGCAATAAGCATGGTTCATTGTTTGGCTGCTGTTGTTTACCTTTTGCTGCATAGGTATATATTTTTCTCCTATATATATGTGATCCCTTGAGTCAGTTTAATCTAGTTTCCTTCCTGAGATTTACACACAAAGCAAGAATTTGTGTCCATTTTTAAACATATCCTTTAAGTTGATTATTCTTGTGATTTATTAGTATGATAAACATAGTTAATATAAAAAATGAAATAGAAAATAGAAATATAGTGCAAATAGATTAATACAGATACAACAAAATGAGATATTGTGATGTCTTTATTAATTGTCTGGTATAGTCACGCATGGTTTTCTTTGCCTTGCAATAGTCTTGATATATGGGAACACATGTTTAATGTGGTGATCTTCATTAGTCTCTTATATTATTAACTTGTTATGTTGATCCCTTTATTTATATTTATTTGCAGCACTTCTTAGTTTTACTGAAGGTCCTCCTTTTACACTGCAAAGGCTCTGTGAGGTGATTAGTCTTTTAACCACTTTATGCTTCTTGAAGTATATCAGATTGCTTTCTTGGCATGTTGTCTTTTCCCATCAAGTGAACTCTGGCATTGCACTGTCTGCGAGCTTATGCTGTGGAATTTTGCTTTTGACAGATACTCCTGTCACCAAAGAGCACATATTCAAATCTCTCAAAGCTTGCGCTAGCCTTAGAGAAGGTCAGTAGACATTTTCTTGTGTGTGTGTGGCTGTGATACATTAGATCTGGCAGATGTCATTAGGTGATACATGCTAGCCAATATTGTGACTTTAAAGATGCACATTCTTGTGAGTTATTGATTGTATTATTTTGGTTATATGTTGAGTATGTCAATCCCATCTTAATTTGGTTTGAAAAATCAGTTGATCCCAATCCTGATCACCCCATCTGAATTGAGATCAGTGGAAGCTGATTCAGAACTGCTCATAAATATTGTCTGCAGACAATTGTAATCAATCTTGACATAAAAAAAAGTGAAATAGAAAATTTCACTGGTGGACATCTTCAATAGGAGACATCAACTTTAGCTTAGGGATAGCTGATCGAAGATATCAGAGGATTTTTTATGCCTTGACAAAATGGGAGGGTTCGTAAGTGCCCACGGTGACCCTTCGAGTAATTGAAACTTAGCAACATCTTCATCAAATAGTAGTATGTTGTGTTTTATCCTTTATATAATACATGAATAACAACAAGTAGCTGTAATGTCTGAACTATTTGGAGTCAGCTACTTGTTATTTTTTATCCTGCTATTGAGTTTGGTAGAAGGCTACATCTCTAACTGAATTAAGAACCTATAAGTATCAATCTTAATTTTCTACTAAAATCTTCCTAGGCCTTTCTAATCCTGAACAATTAACCTAATCTTGTGCAAACAATTGATATCTTAACTGAAATTTTAAAATATTTTGTGGACATGCAATTATCATGATCTCCTGGTAAGTCAGTTGCTTGAGAACTAATATTACGTGGATTTTTTTTTTGTAATAATTTTTTATAAACTACATGCAATGTTTAGATTTCAGGTTCATGAGATATAAAAGTTTTACAATCAATTCCTCTTTTCCTTGTCAGAATTTGTTGGTGACTTCTACCTTAACTATGTGCACTGAACCTTATCCTGGAGAACTGGGGCAGAAACACAAACCTGGTAGGGAAAATGAGATTACCAAAGAAAATCCTGTACCAAATGGAGTTGAAACTCCTGTAGGTGATGGTGATGAAGAAATGACTGATGCTGAGGCTTCTGAATCTACTGATACTGCTGATACAGAGATGCAAGAAGAAAAGGCCAGTGAAACACCGCCATGTAAACCTGAAACAGAATCTGATTCCAATACCTCCAGTGAAGCTTGTGCCACCAGCGAACAACAAACCCCTTCAACTCAAGGTTGAAGCGACTGGGTACAGGAAGAAGTTTGAAAGATGTTCATACCCTGGATGTGGTATTGGTTTCTTGTGGCCCCACTAAGGGGTAGATATCAGATATCTAGATCGTTTCAAATCTTGCTTGCTGCTTTTGGATTCCTCAGTTTGTGCTACTCTTTCTGTGTGCATGGTGATGATGGGCCCGTTTGTTCTACCTTTCTTCTAATGGTGACTGGACAAATTTGTGCAATTCATTATCATTTAACCTATCCCGAGTATGTGGTTGTGGTCGTGGTTGTGGCCGGCGATGGCTGACTGTGACTGCAACCTTCCATGCATGGATGATATATATGTTCACAAGGTGCTGTGAAAAAGAGTAGCCAGTTGACTTCAGTGAAAACATGTCAAGTTATAGGCATCCAAGTCGCCCAAATAAATGTTACACGTTTATAATGTCTCAATGTATGCCTCATGTAGCTGTGACGATATCTTGTATGAAATTTGAGTATGAGAAAAGCAAATAGCTTGGGGTAGTAACTACTCATTCATGATAAAAATGTTTACGAACTTTTACTTGAGAATATATTTTGGTAACTGCTGCCGATGCTGTACAAGTTGGTGCTCGTTATAATTCAATTTGGCTATTTATTTATTTACTTATGAATATGTGAAATATATATATATATATACATGAGCATTTCTTCTAGGGTGTGTGTATGTGTGTTCATGTGGTTTGAGACTCCAACTTATGACAGATAGATACACAACACAATTCAAAACCTAACCAGTGATAATGTGAGACTGATTGGATCAGAGCATTTCATTTACCAGTCAAGTGACAACCCTCTTGACACTTGCACCAAAAGATCATAAAATTTGGAAATTGTGGTTGACTAGAATACAAAAATAATAATAATAATCAATCTTTGGTTAATATCAACAAATAGTTTTTTGTTCATTTCCATGGAATAGTGGTTTCTTTTTCTTTCTTCCCCTCAGACATACATGGGAGGCAAAGTAAGGTGTCCTGAGCTTGAATCATCCACCAGTCCAAAAAAGAAGAAGAAAAAAAAAAAGGACCAAGCTCCAAGAAAGGCACACAGTGTGGTTGCAAGAAGCCCCCCCCCTTTATCCACTAAAAATTAAAGCAGCTATCAACTTTAACAAAAGCTAGGAGGTCCAAATGGGCACTTGGAAAAAGTGGCTTCACCAAAAAAAGTGCAGCATACTACAATTCAAGCATGCACAAACAGTATCCACCTTGGATTAAACTTGCCCTTCACCAAAGACAAGCTCCTGTCGAGCTCCACATAATGCCTGCCACAAAAAACCTTGGCTCTTCCACCATCCACTGAGTTCCCACAGTCTTGCCTGTGAATACTGGATTCAGTTTCTAGATCATATGAGGAATCTCTGGGCCACTAGAATCCTTCAATAGATGGCTTCAAAGAGACCCTACATGTCCTCAAAAGACTCCAATTCCTAGGACTTATCAATGGCTTTCCAGTCCTCCCATGTCTCAAGTTCACCAGTGCAGCAACCAAGCTCAACGGATCAAGAGGTGTATGCATCCCCTTCCTTGGAGAACCGCTTCGATCCTCCGCTTGACCAAGAAGGATTGCCATGCGTGTGGACTGATGAGCTCCAGGCAAGTGTCACCTTGCAGTTTGCCGGAAATGCCGGCACGGCGGCCGAGGATTACAATTAACTATGTGAGTGTGATTAGTGACCATGTCCATATCTCCGTAGTGGAGAATAGTTAGAGTCAAGAGCATGTCAGAAAGGCACAGTTGAACCCCACCCATAGCATTAAAGATGCTGGCGTCGCAGGAAGCTGATTGGAGATCTGTAAGCTACTGAAAGGGACAGGAGTGTATATTAATGGATTTCCTCTCAACCAGATGCTTCAAAGTGGATTCTGGCATATTGGACAGAGAAAATTATGAGATACATATGTTTGAATCATATGTCATCCAGATATCTCCAGAATAAAGTTTGTGCCTTTTTTAGTGTACAGTCATTGTTCTTCTCATTCTGCAGAATATATATAGATTATTAGGTACAGTTTATAGGTCTGTCTCTCATAAATACAAAGTTAAAGTTTGATAAAGGAACATTTTTGGAAGGATGAGGGAGAAAGAACTTGTGAAGGATTATTCATATAGAATTTAGATTGATATTATTAACTTTGGAAATCTGATGGCAAGAAGAAGAACACCTACTGAACTATTTTCTGGATAGATAATTCCCAAATTATAAGAGGTAAAATATTTCATGTTGAAAGAATTGAAACTTTATGCCTATCTTTTGATGAGATTTTTCTCTAAAATAGAAACTATAATACATAAATATAGCTATATGTATGTAATTTTGGTGTATGAGAGATAAAATCAAAGTGTGTGGACAGGAAAATTGGTAGTGCAGTTATTAAACTATTGATCAAAGAGTGACAACTACAAGCATGAAGAAGATGTGGTGTGGATATAAATATATGAATGATGAGATATGTAAATGAGTGGGATAGATTTTATAATCATATAGTGTTAGAAGATTAAGTCTGCCAAAGTCCAACTTGTTTCTTTTATATATGATTCTTTTTTTCATGAACTATTTACCCAAAGATGTCACTTATCCTCTAATAAATGCCTTACATACATATCTTTTTGCATGTATAAACATAGCAATTGGATATTAATAAAAATAGCTAAATAACAAGAAAAATTATAATTATTATTTTTTATTGTACAAGAGAGTCAGAATGTTTCAAAAGCATGTGAATGAATAATGAATGATAAATTTAGATTATATAGGGACAGATAAAATAAGTAGTAGCTTGATGATATAAATAGTAGATGTCTT
The DNA here is from genome assembly GCA_001649415.1 of Musa itinerans. Lineage (NCBI taxonomy): Eukaryota > Viridiplantae > Streptophyta > Magnoliopsida > Zingiberales > Musaceae > Musa > Musa itinerans. The sequence goes on from LVTN01001098.1 coordinate 38,940, forward strand.
AATTTTCTCTTGTTTTCAGGTCAGAATCACAAACTTTCTAGAGAGATCATGATGATTACCTATCTACAACAGTAAACTTGTATGGGATAAGAAATTATTACCAATCATGATGATTACCAATCCTCATATATATATATATATATATATATATATATATATATATATATATACCTAAAACAATAAATCTTTAGTGCTGTGATTGATGGCAAATGAAAATGGTTATAATGTTAATAAATTTATCCTAAAATAATTAATCTTGACATCTTCTCCTCCAAGATATATGTGACACATGAAATATTCATGCAAATCTGGTCGCTTTCATGCCCAAGAATTCACACACACACACACACACAAGTATCCATGAGAGAGACATTAACCTACCACTCAACGTACAAGATGGCAACCACAATCTGTGGGTGGGTTTGACTCTCTCTCTCTCGCACTCTCTCTCTCTAACCCCACACAGCTGTGGGTGGTTTGACTCTCTCTCTCTTGATCCCTAGTTGTTTCGTGGTCTCCACACACATTCTTGGAAGAAGCTTCGTTTCGTTCCAGCCTTCCCTCGAGCCTAACCTTCTTCTTCCCCAACACCCCGAGCTATCCTTTTCCACTTTAAAGTGTCGAACCGGAAACTGGTTGGCATGTCTCGGTAGTGGCCAGCTATGGCTGCTTCATTTTCCATGCTTTTGGTGCATCAGACAACTCGATCGACACCTCCCTCCTGCCCCCTACTTTGACCTCCGCCTCTTTTCAACCATGAGTTCACCGCAGAGAGAGCTCCATGGTCATCAGGAGTCGCCTGTCTTCAGGGAGTGAGTCTGAGCTCTCACAGCAGCACATGCACACGTGATGGAACTACAGGCATCGAAGCTTTGAGTGAATCAAAGATGAGAGGAAGAGAGAAAGGTAGGGGACCAACCTGGGCCTCGCATCATAATGCTCAGTGGGAAGGGTAGAATCATTGGCTGCACATCCACCATGCTCCTGCAGAGCGAGGACACCAATAATGTGCGCTTCGGCCATGGCACGTGAGAGGCTCCTTCATGTGTCCTCCCCACAATACATGCATCCGGAATCTGAAATATGACCAAGGAGAAGCCTAACAGCTGAATCTTTGAGGTCTCCTCCCTTGCCATGGCGCTGCTCGACTCACTGTGTCCACCCACCCTCGAGGGCTAGCCATGTACGTATGTATGTGTATACGTACGTGTATGTTTCAACCTATATAGGAATACTGAGAGGAGGAGGAGGAGGAGGAGGAGAATGAGGAGGAGGAGGTGCCAAGAGTACTCTTAGATTCTACAGGAGAGTTTCCAGCAAGTTTGACCACTGTGGACATGGCGGATAACATGGGTGGCAGCGTGGAGTCAGATGGGCATCATAACTGCGCAGGCTCGGCTTCGGGGGACGGCGGAATCAAGGAGCAGGACCGGCTGCTGCCCATCGCCAACGTGGGGAGGATCATGAAGCAAATCCTGCCCCCAAATGCCAAGATCTCCAAAGAAGCCAAGGAGACGATGCAGGAGTGTGTCTCGGAGTTCATCAGCTTCGTCACCGGCGAGGCCTCCGACAAGTGCCACAAGGAGAAGCGCAAGACCGTCAACGGCGACGACATCTGCTGGGCCCTCAACACGCTGGGTTTCGACGACTATGTCGAGCCCATGAGGAGGTACCTGCACAAGTACCGGGAGATGGAAGGAGATAGGGCGGCCACCGCCGGTCACAGCAACAAAGCGACCGGCTCTGATGCCGGAGATCAGGACGCGGTGGGCGAGCAGCGCAGGAATCAACCCTCCCCCGGTGCTCACTTGATGTTCAACGCCATGGAAAGAAGTCATAACCCTTCTGCATCGAGGGGTTTCTAGATCTCCTTCTTCAACGCTAACAAGGTTAGTACTCGATGATGAATCACAGCCAGGCGCTAAGAGAAGGATGACACTGGTTTGGTACAAGCTCAGAAACCCTGTGTTCTTGCTTTGCTTGTAAGATTTGTGTTGACTACGAAACCCACATCCTTTCATTTCAAGCAAATTGATTCTTGAACCCTCTCCAAGTCTTCTTAGATACCTCACACGAAACAGGGAGAGGGCAACTTCAATTCTTGAAGACATAAAATGATCGCATGGTTCCTATGTTGTCACAACACCCTCGAAAGATACACATCTTTATGCAAAGGACTTTTACGAAGTGAAGCATCTAATAGAAGCACACTGAATCCAAACCACTGTAATTAGCAAGCTTTGGATTACCATCTGCAGATCTGAACTGAGATCTCAAATTAGGCTTTCGTTGGTGAACTACATAACTATTTCAGCATTCTGGGACTTTATTTTCTTAGTTACTGTATTCTTTCTTATCATTCATCTTACTTTTGTCTCCTCTGTAGTGTTTGATCACCCTGAATGGAATCATTCTAGCCTGCTGCCTCTTGAACATTATGGTTCTTTTTCTTTCGACAACACAGAAGCATCTGCTGCTGATCAAAATTCTATGTTGTTCTTAGGTCACCGATTCTATTATTTTCTTCTCTTTTCTTGAGGAAAAGGGTGTGAAGCAAAGACCGAAAACTTAGGTATCTTCTAAGGCTTGCCAATTACAGTTTGCAGCATAAGCAGCAATCAAACACACATAATCTTGCAATAAAATGAGTGGGTATCTATTTCCCTAAGCTCCATCCCTGGAAGAACATAGGCATCATCTTTGCCAAGGTTACTTGGATGGTTTCATAGAGAAATAGTATCAGAATGACTGCAAGTGTTGATCTATGAGCTCCTTTATAAGAATCAGATTTGTTGGGAACAATGATCAGTATATGAAGATTGATAATGGCATGAGACTTATTGACAAAGTGTCACTGTGGTTTTGGTTGGCTCAAGCTGTTGAGAGAAACTGAAATAAATTTCTCTCATGCATCATTCAATGTTACCTTCATTTTTGCAACTACACAAAACTATGTTGTCCCTCCTGCATTCAAATACCCAGGCATGCTCATGCTTTGGTAATATCTCAAGCTGAATGCTATTTACAAGTAGTACTAATTTTTCTTTACTAGAAATAATTAACTTCTTAATGCATGAGATCCTATGCCTGTGTCTGAAACTAAAAAATGAAAATGCTTAGTGAGAGAATGCCTGTGATACCACTATAAACCTTTGGCAAGCTACAAATGCATTCCAATATGTAAGTGTTTTTTAGCTTGTGAGAGAGAGAGAGAGAGAGATCCAGCTGTTTACTGTAAGAAACTAGAAGGAAGGTTTGGATGCATTTCATTGGAAGTTGAATGTGCATGATCCCTCAATTATGGTCCTACATGGAGAAATTGATAGGCAGCTATGAGTTTCCTTGGACAAAGTGTCATGGTACATGAAGCATCACGTTCTAGAAATCTTATAGATGTTTGTTCAGATACTTCTGTCCACATATGATGTTGATGATAATTGTATGTGTTATGAAGAGTGCAAACGCTTGTAGATCTGTAACAAGTGCAAACACCATTTGGTCCAAGAAAACGATAGAGAGCTAAAGCTTTTTTGGATCGATTCCCTCTTCCATTTTCTTCTATTTTCTGATCTAATTGTTCTTGTTTTCTCTATGTTAGTGTAATACTTTTGCCAATATCCAGTTTACATAATAGATTGTGAACAGCTCTCACAAATGATCTCATGTTCATTAGGAATAGGGATAGATCAAGAAATAGCAGGACACACTGTTCTTAGTTGGCTGACCACCCCATTTGTCTTAATATATATATATTTCAGCACATAATTTAATCTTTTAATGTACCTGCTAAGGCAGTATCATTGTTCATACTATTCTTCTCTCTCTCTCTCTCTCTCTCTCTCTCTCGCTCGCTCTCTCGAGAAAGCAGCTGCTGATTTCTGTACTTCCGTACATTCCATGGCCAGCAGATAAGATTGGCAGAAGCCTCGGTGGTGTGAAGACTCATCATGATCTCCTTGTCACACATGATGCAACAGTGTGAAAGTTGAACTCCTTTCTTGATTAGTTTGGCTTTGTATGTCGTCTTCCTCCGTGCATAGCAACGAAAAGAACCTCTTCTCCTGCAGCATACACGCCTCCACATGCACCAAGAAGCAGCGAAGCTTGCAGCTTGGGTTTGACACTGGAGCCGACACCACAGCTTCAGCTTCAGCTTCAAGCCAAGAACCAGTTACAGTGAACTGCATGGCCATTTCAGCAGGAACAGCATCATCAAAAGTTATTCTCCATCGCAGAAAACCCTCATGGATTTGCTGACGTCCATCGTAGATGTTCGTATCCCCACCACCCACCATTCGATACAAATCGATAATGCCAATGCCTCCTTGTGTTTCAAGATCTGCATATTAGACAGTCTCCTACATCTATCTGCATATATATTGTAAGTTCATTCTGTAGTACATATGCATTAGCTCTAACAGTGACATGAGCTCTTTCTCATGACATTGTCCTCCAGAACACTTGTTTCTATCAGCAAATGATTCTGGAGATATATATATATATATATGTTCTAAAACCAATACACAAAATAATCATAATTAAAGCAATGACCCTGATCTGATCAATGAAGAGACATGAAATTTTGGCTTCCTCCATGAGTTCTTTCTGTGGACATGTAGAAAACTTGATTGCACCCTTCACTGCAGCACCTTGGATTCAGCAACACATCAAAGCAAGAATCTGGGGGACACTTGAGTGCACTGGAATCTGCAAGGTTGTGTGCTAAAGAAATCCCAAAGATTCTTTAAATTGAGACTTCTCCATGGCTCCTGAGTCCAAGATTTAAGAGCCCTAGATGTGTCACTGACAGGTGAGGCCATCTTATATGTGCTCTTCCTTGGCAACTGGAGCAATGGCTTGGCTTTTTTATTGGCTTGAGAAAGAGAGAGCAAGCTTTATGGTTTGCCACACACATGCATTGAGGTAGAGTTCCACTGATTGGTTGGTTTACATAGGGAAGTGTGATCTTGCAATTTGCCAGACATATTGTGACAGTCATCGAGGCTTGTGATTATAATATTGTGATCATATAGAGAAGAACAAGAAGACCCAAACATGCCTAGAAAGCACCGCTAGAATTATATTGGGATGGCTACACAAATATGTTTCATGCTTGAGCTTAGAAAAGCTTCAGGGTTTCCCAATCACCATCATGTTCTTCTCTAAATGGGGCTCCAAGCTCAAAACATGGAGGCCACCAGTGTTGTGAGTAGAAAACCTTAAACCCCTGCAGATGTTTGACACCCAATCAAGTTGGTTCTCTCTGACATACTGGATGGGGAGGTGAAAGAAGATATGACATGTTTGCATCATATGGAATGGCACTGAGAATGAAGACTTGCATTCTCTCTAGAATCCATCCACATGCATGAAACAAAGTTCTGAGAGCCACAACATTATTTTCTGACATTACTAATTGAATTCTCAGTGTTTGCAGGGATAGGTCACCATTGTTGGAACACATAAAGATAGACCCATCAAAGGACTACTCTTCCACTTGATACATAGGGCTCCTGAAACATTGTTTAGCTATCTAAATTGAGTTCTGCCATGGTTAATCTTACTCTCTAATGTTCAACTTAGTATTGCAAGATAAATATACAAGCTAAGAAAATAGTCTTTCTATTTATAGAGACAATATTGCATATATTAACCTTCTCCAGACTCCCTATTAATATGAACATAACAACATAATGGGTTGTTTTTTATAAATATACACACATACATAGAGAGAGAAACTCTACAACTCTGCTCTGTAGCTTATACTATCTATTTGCTAAATTGCTACCCAACAAAATACCAACAAGCTTGGATCAGTGTGAAGCCCAAGTCATGGAGAAGGAAGCCTAATAACTAAGGAGAAGTTGAGCAAACCAAAGACCACAATTCTCTAAATCTTGGAAGATGGAATTGATATTACAACAATGGAGCCACAAGTCCCTAAATGTGGCCTACAGCACAAGAGTAGCTGTTCTAAATATCATTGGGGGTCAAATATGCCTAAAATAATCTCTCTTTCTATCTTTGATCTGGAAATTCTCACACTATACTGTATTTACCATGGGGTTGTGTTGATGGTCAATCCAATCTACATCAAGTTTCTGCAGTAGAGCTTCCAATCCCAAGCATACCAAACCCAGTGAGCATATGCTGAAGCCATGGCCTGTGTGGTACTTATCCTTGGATAGAACACTTGATGATGAGCACTCCATTGCAATGAATACCTACAGAGAATATGAACATTCTGCTCTGTTTTTGATCATTCATTCTTTCTTCCCCATCACATTTTTTTGGGGTCAAACAAGCTAAATGTAAGTTATTCTATGTGGTCACATCAATCAAAATCTTGACTTTGTACATCAACCAATTAATGAGTTTGAGTAAGGATGAACTCCAAATACTAAACTATGTGAGAGAATAGATAGATTTAAATTGAAGGTTTCCTTTCCTCAACCTTTAGTAAATAATTTTTTATGTTGTAGTATTATTAACTATTGAAAAATAATAAATTCATTTTTGTTAGACAGCTTAAACAATTCATGTTTCAGGGATGCATGCTGATGGACATGTTTTGGACTTTAGAGACCCCCTATCAATCATCACAAACAGTAGTACAATAAAAATGTATTATATTCTTCAAGATGAGATGATGAAGTTGACATTATATGCTCACAACTACCAAATAGTTGGTTGCCTATATGTATATTACATATATGTCATATAGGAGTTGGCCCACTTTGTAGTGTCGGCTCTTTGGTCCAACAAAGCTTATTATATCAAATTAAAATTATAAATTATATTTAAAAAAGGGGGAAAAAAACAATGAACTGTGTCATGTTTGAAAGTGACACATGCAAATGATTAATTTAAAGGATTAATTAAATGACAAGTCAAGTTAAATTAGGGTTAAGTCGGATGTTAGAATACTAGGAGAGAAAGATTAACTAAGATTTACTATGAAAATTGAAAGGGTGTTTCTTTATGTTGAACAAAAAAATAGACAATAAGACAAGATAGTTGTTGGCGAAGGATATAGGTGATAGTTGGATCGACTCGACTTGATTTTGATATGTATTCATAAGAAATCTTTGAAAGTGATTGAAGAAGGTTGAATATTCGATCCGATTCTCAACGTGCTTTATTCGATGTTGAAGATAATAATACAATCCGATATTGAAGATAATAATACAATAAAGTATAAGGTGTGGATAAATAATAATAAGTCTCAATTACTATGACCTAGTAGGCCTTTAATACTAGATCTAGTTGAAAGAAATATTTTATGGAATAGTTGGATCGACTCGACTTGATTTTAATTTGTATTCATAAGAAATTTTCTAAAGTGATTGAAGAAGGTTGGATATTCGATCCGATTCTCAACGTGCTTCGATGTTGAATATACTAATACAATAAAGTATGAGGTGTGGATAAATAGTAATATGTCTCAATTACTATGACCTAGTGGGCCTTTAATACTAGATGTAGTTGAAAGAAATATTTTATGATTTAGACAAAATATTCCAACTATATGTTCTGTTTTTGATTGACAGTGAATATTTCTCTATTAAAATTATATAATCATCCTATAAAAATAAATAAAAAATTATTTTAGTATCATTATATGATGTTAAATAATTAGATATGATAATTATGAGTTTCTAATAGGAAAGAATGTTTAGTCATTATGTTTCTAATATATCAATAATCACCATGATTAAATTTATCTTTTAGTAATTACCTCACTCTCTCTTTAACTAGAAACATCTCAAAGCCTCATCATAAATCTTCTCCCACAATAGTTCTTTTTTTTTTAATCTTCATATTTCTATCTCAATCACAAATCCCCCCTCTCTCTCTCTCTCTCTAAATTCAATCTTTCTCTACTACTATTTCCGTACCTGACAGAAAAAAAAGAGACATATCATGTGACTATTATTAGTATTCAGAGGAGTAGACATGAGATCTGATTCGTAGGGGATGATGTACTCATTCTAACTATTATATCACATTGGAAATGATGGATCCACAGTGTTTTGGCCATCATCATCCTTAGTAATATGCAACTTCATTATGTCCAATAATTCTACCGATTTTCTTAGCAATTGAGACGTCAAGAATCCATATCTTCTTTTCTTGACATTTTGATGCCAAATATGAAATATCATATGATCGAATGGAACCCCACGGCCAATTATTCTATGTCTTTGTTGATGGGATCTCCTTCGGATAGAGACTTGATTTGGGTCAATCGAGATGTGGTAGGCTTCACGATCCAATGAGTTTAACAGGATTCTAATTTGAATCATAATTGAAATCTTGATGACCTATATTATATTTGACATGTTATGAAATTAGAGTAAGATATGAAATATTTATCTTTTTCTAGATAATGAATCAATAGCTTATTAATATCATCTTATTCTTATGAGATTGTACACAAAGCACTTACTTTAATTGGATATTTGTAATTTTTGGATTATGTTAAATAAACTAGTTGACAAATTACCCATTTATATCTTAAGCTTTTCCGTAGCTCAATTAGATCCTCGATTTACTCTAAATTCACAAAGAAATCTATGGTCTCGAAAGCTATCACCATTATCCACCTCTAAATTATAAATTATATATGAAATATTTATAATGTTGTAATATAATCATGACTAATCCGATATAATACGATCTCTCAATTTTTTCATTATTTTTGAAGTCTAATTAGCAGTGTTGTGAATTTTGTTATGTAAAATGCTTGTGTTGTATTGTTATTCTTATTCAATTTGACGAATATGAATAGGTAAAGTAGTTTTCTTATATTGTCATCAACACAAACTATATAGTGTTTTTGTTATTCTTATTTAATTTGATCGATATGAATAGTTAAGGGACATTAATTAGTCTAGTATAACAATAATTACCTTGAAGTGAAAGCTAATTATCTATTTTAGTAAGTATTTACTTTTATTACTTCATATTTTAATTATTTGATATATCAATGATTCAAATTCAATCAAGATCTTGTGTTCTAGCTTGTGCAAGACTGATGATCGAATGATAGAGTTGTATTCGATAAAGACTCGTTTGATGTTTAAATTAGTAAAAATTTAAAGAATTTAGAAGTGAAAGCATATAATTTTTTCAGCTGAGTTTGAGGATGCATTTGGATATCTTTTTATAGAGGACTTAGGAAATCATTGAAAATGAAGATAATAGTTAATTCATGAGATAAAATATTCGATCATCATCTAATCATGGAAACATCATGAGTTGAATCACCAAACATCAAAATCGTAACATGATGGTTTATGCTGACATTAGGGGATCATGAACGACATGAATAAACATGTGTTACAATCATTTAAACCAAATTAAGGTGTCTCATAATCAGGATTACGATGAGTTTAAATAGAAGTTTAGGTTTTTTTAATCTATTATCATTTCCAACCAAATTCCAAAGATAAAAAAGCTTCATCGTTTGCATTACTTTTCACAAAAAATAAAAACACCCATTCCTAAAATATAAGGGACATTAATTAGTCTAGTATAACAATAATTACCTTGAAGTGAAAGCTAATTATCTATTTTAGTAAGTATTTACTTTTATTACTTCATATTTTAATTATTTGATATATCAATGATTCAAATTCAATCAAGATCTTGTGTTCTAGCTTGTGCAAGACTGATGATCGAATGATAGAGTTGTATTCGATAAAGACTCGTTTGATGTTTAAATTAGTAAAAATTTAAAGAATTTAGAAGTGAAAGCATATAATTTTTTCAGCTGAGTTTGAGGATGCATTTGGATATCTTTTTATAGAGGACTTAGGAAATCATTGAAAATGAAGATAATAGTTAATTCATGAGATAAAATATTCGATCATCATCTAATTATGGAGACCTGAGTTAAATCATCAAACATCAAAATCGTAATATGATGATTTTTGTTGACATTAGGGGATCTTGATCGACATGAATAAACATGTGTCGATGATCACTTGGCATCGAATCATTTAAACCAAATTAAGGTGTCTCTTAATCAGGATTACGATAAGTTTAAATAGAAATTTAGGTTTTTTTAATCTATTATCATTTCCAACCAAATTCCAAAGATAAAAAAACTTTTTCGTTTGCATTACTTTTCATAAAAAATAAAAACACCCATTCCTAAAATATATTTCAAAAATAATTTTACATCAAAAGCACATGCAGCTTTATGACTAATTAAAATTCGATTTTATTTCCCCCAAAACCACGCACAAATCTTGATTTGTTTAAAGCACGGAGGTCAACTCCACATCTCACAAACACACACACACACACACAAAAGAATAAGCCATGAGAATTATCTAATGCTTATGGGCATCGACATCATCGCCATGTCATCGAGTGCATGCATTCTCCCATTCCCTCCCGCCCTTCTAATTTGTATTCTTAATTAGATTCCCGCATGGCTCACGGAGGCCACGCACCAGCAAATCTCATCCGTTCGATGAGCCAGCGGAGTCAAGATCTGACTTCCGCATCATGATCCCTCTAAGACTTTTACAAATTAACCCTTTCTTGTTTAGAAATTTGCTAATTTAGTCCATAACTTTTCAGCAGATATAGTCTTTGACTTATCAGCTGGCACTTCATGTATCTCACGAATTTGATATACGGATCAAAATATCTACTGATTGTTCATAAATAAAAATATTACTGTGATATTATATATAAATATAAATAAATAAAAAAATATATATACAATGAAAAATTAAAGAAAGAAATTACTTCGAAATAGTGGGATCCCTCTACAAAATATTAAAAGTTCGAGGAATGTTTCTGTAAATTATCCAACTTCTTCCGCACCCTGTTGTCTTACCTGCCCCGCTTACGCATCTGGTGGGTCCCACTACAAAATATGTTATCCTTTTGAGCAGTTTGTATTTTTAGTTAGTGAGTGCCCCCGCGTCTTACTTGCGGGTCCCGCACATCCTACCCAATTGCCGTGCTGCGCCAGGCGGGTAGGCAAGAAGGGTAGAAACGTAGTGCCCGCCCGTAGGCCCCCCATCAGCCAAGACGGCGTCTCGGCGGCGATGGCTATCTTAAATCCACCGCCGGTGCAAGGATCCATAAAGAACCAGCGCGCCGCGTTCGCTATAAACTGGAGTTTCTCGTCTCTCTCTCTCTTTCCCTCGGAGCTCGATGCGGATTAGTTTGGAGATTCGGAGTGATCCGTTGTAGGCGTAGAAACAGCAGCTGCAGTGGCAGTGGAAGTGGCGACGACGGGCACAAATCCGTCGAACGACAATGGATCAAGAGATTGGTTCGATTCCCCACGATCGGCTGGTCAGACACCTTCCATTCCGTCAACAAATCGTTAGGGCTTCAATCCCAGGGTTTACTTTTAGTTGTCTGCTGCTTCTTGTTTTCGTGCTCTTCGGTTTCTGTGGCTGTGCGGGTTGGTAATGATGACCACGCTCGTTATGGATCTGGAGGTTTTATACGGGATTTGGGATTCTATCTTTAGTTGAAACCCTTCGATTTTATGGTACGATAACAAAGTAAAAGAAACCAATTTTTGGAATGGTATCCGAGTCGATTATAAGTTTTGCGTTTCTACTCATTCGTTGTAGATGTCGATGTCGATGCGGAGTGCCGCGTTCTTTTGACTTTTGATCGATTGGAGTTCAAGATTTAATTTGTAGCTATAGCATTTCTGTTGATTTTAGACGTTCGAGGACATTGATTCGTATTGATAATTCCGGGTTGGATGATGTTCGACTTGTATGAGATTTCTCTCCGTCATGGCTAATCTCTATTTATGACTTTGGAAGACAGAGGATTGTTTTCATATTGAAAGAGTGGGGAATTAAACATACATATCTGATACATGTATGTTATTTTGTTTTTATAGAAAGTGATTGTGTAGGAAGTTTTCATTTGCCAGTTACAGGATAATTGAAGAAGGAATACATCAAAAGCATGTTTGCTTGTATGTCATTAGATTTTCTCTCAACCAATTTACTATACTCGAGGCCTGCTATTAGGTTCAGTGCAAATATCTTTTCTCTTTTTTCACAGATAGAATTGTTTGATGAATGTTGATCATTATTTTTGTTTGTAGGTTAATTGGAAGAGTGATTACAAACGTCTGCTTCTTTTAGCATATCAGAGTTTTGGAGTCGTATATGGAGACTTGAGTACCTCTCCCATCTATGTATATACAAATTCTTTTGCTGGAAGGCTGAACAATTATCGAGATGAGCAGACAGTATTTGGTGTATTTTCCTTGATATTCTGGACATTCACCCTAATCCCATTGCTTAAATATGTGATTATAGTCTTGGGTGCTGATGATAACGGTGAAGGTCAGACTCTTGATAATGTAGCCTTCTCTTTCTCTTTTGTAATTCCTTTTTCCCACCTTTGTCACTCATAATAATGGAACTGCTCATAGGTGGAACATTTGCTTTGTACTCATTGCTCTGCAGACATGCAAAGCTTAGCTTACTTCCTAATCAGCAAGCAGCTGATGAGGAGCTTTCCACATATTATAGAGCTGGTTACATTCCTCGAATTGCTATTTACTCTCCATTAAAAAGGTTTTTGGAGAAGCACAAAAGACTGCGTACATGCTTACTTCTTATTGTTCTGTTTGGTGCGTGCATGGTGATAGGAGACGGGGTTCTTACACCAGCAATTTCTGGTATACTGCCATATGTAATTATGTAACCTTCTTTGTTAGGGAATGAAAATTCGCTCTTTATTTCTTAAAACTCTTTGTTTTTCGTCTCCATCTCATTATCAAAATAAATTTTGCTATGTTGCAGTTCTCTCATCAATTTCTGGATTGCAAGTTCGTGCCAAAAAATTGGTTGATGGTATGTGTTGTTTATTCTTTGGCCTTTCTTTTATATATGAAATTGTCATGATTCTCTTATTTCTCAGCTCTTTATTACGATGGAAATGTACTTCAACTGCTTGGTTTTAAATTTTGATTTTCAAGGGTTTTAATACAGTAGCAGAAAAATATTTCAATAGATGTAATTGTTTGGGCCGATGCCCACTAGCTTTGGCTGTTAAGGCATTCGAGCCCCTTTTAAGGGATTGTTGGTTTGGATTCGCTATATATATATATATACATGTATATATATAAATATATATATACACATGTATATACATGTGTATATATACACATGTATATACATGTATACACACACACATATATATATGGGTTAAGGTTCAAGTTAGCCCATGTGGTTTTGGTCATGAACCACTTAAGCCCTTATAGTTTACTCGTGTCTAAACTAAACCACTAACCCATATATTTTAAAAAACGTAGCATATAAGCCCTTTCCGTCAAGTCTAAGTTAACAAGTGTTAGAGTATGCTTACGCGGGATATTGACTCATAATAAATTATTAATATAATAACACGTGTAATTTAAGTTTTAAAAAAAGATGTTCATTTTAGCCCTTATGGTTTTGGTCATAGACCATTTAAACCCTTATGGTTTTGTTTGTGTCTAAAAAAACCTATACACTTTTTAAAACGTAGCATATAAGCCCCTCTCGTCAAGTTTAACTTGACAGACGTTAAAGTTTGCTTACGTGGTATACTGACTCACAATAAATCATTAATATAATGACATGTGTAATTAAAGTTTTAAAAAAAGGTCTATCTTGTCGAGGAAGAGGAAGCGACGGATGTAGGCGGAGAGGTCGGAGGCGGAGGTGGAGGTGAGGGAGAGCTGGACCACCATGTCGTAGGCGTGATGGGTGGGAGCACAAGAGAGGACAAAGTGAGAGGCGATGGGGACAAAGACACCCAGGAGGAGGAAGAGGGACAAGGAGACTATTGCATGCGTAACGGCGAATTGGTCAACGCACATCCACCTGAGGCAAGACCCGAAGCTCCTGAGCTTATTGTTAGCACAGGAGAGGCTACGTGCGTACAATGCCTTGCTAGGCAGCAGCGGCTCGGTGTTGTTGCTGATGGTTGCTTCTACGACGATGCCTCCTCCTGCCATTGATGGTGGTCTCAATTTTTTTTAATTTAAATTACACGTGTTATCATATTAATAGTTTATTGTGAGTTAGCATGTCATGTAAGTAGACACTAACGTCTGTTAACTCAGATTTGATAGAAGGGGCTTATATGCTATATTTTTGAAAATGTAGGGGTTATTTTAAACACGAGCAAAACCATAAGAGCTTAAGTGATCTATGATCAAATCCATAGTGGCTAAAATGAACTTTTTTAAAAAAACTTAAATTACACGTGTCATTATATTAATAGTTTATTACGAGTCAGCATGCCACGAAAGCAGACTCTAACGTCTGTTAACTTAGACTTGACGGGAGGGGCTTATATGTTACATTTTTTAAAATGTATGAGTTATTTTAGACACGAGTAAACCATAAAGGTTTAAGTGGCTCATCGCCAAACCACATGGGCTAAAATGAACCTTAACCCTATATGTGTGTGTGTGTGTACTATATATAGTTTATGAACTGAAATAAGTGATTCCTCTTCGTTGAAAGGGTGATCAATCTCTTTGAGTGCATCTTTTCTTAGGATAAGGTTTGATTTTCTAGTTTTTAACAGTTGATTCTGACTTTTTTTTATTTTGTTATGTTCCTATGGTAAAAGAAGGAAAATAAAAGATAGCTATGAGGAAATGAAGGCAATTTAAAGTATGTTGACAAATGAAATTCTAAATATGGGTCGAATGAACATCTTTAGTTCATCACTTCGTCTTTTTGTTGTGTAGCCTAAGTTGTTTGATGAAGATTGGAGAATTATCTTCTCTGTTCACCTGCCAATTTGATCAATGGGCTAGGCCCACAGGTGTCATTGCTTTAGAAAGAAAGCATTAGTTCTTGTTTTGAACCATAATACACAAACTTGGCATAAATCTATCTTTTAATATGGTTCTGTATTTATGGGAATTTGATCTAGAAAGAAATCTCTTTTTTATTCCCAGTTATAAGGTGACTTTAAGAAAGGTACAGGATCATTTGATGGGGGACTTGAGTCCAATTTTTTGTAGTAACACTTCACTATATGCACGCACACACATGCACATGATTCTTATTTGGAGCACTAATGAAAGTGTTAAGAGTGCATCTTTAATACTTACTTTCTCTAACTTAGGGGAAGTAAACATCCTAGAGATATGTCAAGTTAGAACAGTAACTTTATAACTGAAATAATGAGAAAGAGGAGATCTCTGCTTTGCTTAAATTGGTTGCTATTGATTGGCTTTACAAAAATTGTTGATGTTGCATTCGGTGGAGCTGAAACTATGCTAGCAAGGCTAGTAGTCAAAGTGTGATCATGACTGGTGTAGTCATGATTAAGTTTAACTTAATTCTAACACCACGAGATAGTGCATGCAACATCAATATGTAGGGAACTCAGTTGAGCATCTATGCCTCGTTGAACACATCAAGTAGTCTTGTGGGCTTTGCTATTTAGTTTCTTGTTAAATCTACCAAATAAATGTATCAAAATAAGTTAAATAATTATTATGAGAAAGTTCAGATATCATGTTACTTCACTTTTAAATTTTTTTTAATTATTTTCTATGCATTGTCGTAGCATATGAAGCGCCACTGCTTATTTGATCATCCATGATGGTCGAAATATAGTCATCCTAACAAAAATTTGCTCCTAGTTGGTCTCGCAACTTGCATGAGACACCACTTATATTATTAGCATGCCTCTCAACAATGGCAACCCAGTGCACAAGATTTCCACTAGTATAGGGTCTTGGGAGGGTCAATATATGTAATCATATCCGTACAAAACACAAATAGAGAGGCTGCTTCCACAACTTAAATTTTGGTCACTAGATGCAAATGAGCATCTTTACCATGAGACTAAGGCCCACCCTTTGGCATGCCTTTCATACGATAGTGGGCAGTCGTAGTGCCAATTTGCTTCCTATGGATGTTGCCATGTAAAAGAATTTCTCAAATTTGATAAGTCGGCTTGGGTTTTGCCAAATATGGGACATTATTCTTTGCCTCTTAGCAAAAAATATTGATGTACAGTTGCAATGTCTATTGTGGCTTAGGCTAAAAGTTGGAAACAATATTATGTTGCTCCCATTGGTAATCACATGATGAAATGACAAAAGAATTTTGACTGACAGTGACATTACCAAATATCTCTGGCTCTGTCGTGGTTGTATGGTAGATGGTCATGCCTCTTAAGCGGATCTGGTAATGCTTGAGATGGTTGATAACCATAGATCTCTATTGCAAGCAAAGCCAATATAGTGTGGTTGGTTTAGCCATCATGTAAAGGCGACAAGGTTTGATGGCAACTCCCAATATTGGCTTAATTTGCTATGGAGGCAGTGGTGCTGGCAATTGTTCTACTTCATACTGCAGCAGTCAGGTCAATTTAATAGGCGAATTTTCTTATGCAACTCAAAGCCTGCCATCTAGAACTTCTTGCTTAAGTATGTTTTCTTCAATCATCTAGAAGGTTATTTGAAACTTGAATTTGCATTAGTTTCTACATTTTCACTACATTGTATATCACAATATTTGATCTTCTGTCTTAACATAGGTGAGGTGGTAATCATTTCCTGTGTTGTGCTGGTTGGACTCTTTGCCTTGCAGCACAAGGGAACTCAGAGGGTGGCCTTCATGTTTGCTCCTGTTGTTATCATTTGGCTTTTGTTCATTGCTGCTATTGGCTTGTACAATACAATTTATTGGAACCCCAGAATAATCCGTGCTCTTTCTCCACATTACATTGTCAAGTTTTTTGAGCACACAGGAAAAGATGGTTGGATTTCCCTTGGGGGAATACTTCTTTCAGTTACAGGTTGATGTCAGAGCTTATGCTGCCTTCTCTTTTGTGAATGTTCTTCTTCAGTTTAACTAGTATATAGCAATCTATTTCTAAGTTCGAGTGATTTACAGGTACTGAAGCTATGTTTGCAGATCTTGGACACTTCAATGAGAGATCCATCAGGGTATGTGTTCTAAATATCTCGTTATATATTTGTGAGAATTCTTGTTTCAAGAATGAATAGTCAGATAAAGCTGAAATTTTTAAATGAATTGCCGATAGTACACTAGAAGCAATATGAAACTCTTGGAATAAATGAATTGCCAATATTTGCTACTCTCCAAAGTCAGGTTTCAGACTTTGACCATGTTCAAGAAATCTGTCTTTGATTAACCTGTAGGTATGGTAAGGACTAAGGAGTACTATATTTGATATTCGTATGTATCACTCTTTTGCTTATCTCTGAGAATGTGTGATATATGTAAATCAATTGAATAATTTAATAAGTTTGATTATAATATTCTCCTTGATATGCTTCTTAAAATTACATAATTCATATTAAAGCTGATGTCAATTTTCTCTTTTTAAAAACATTGCAAGTGAATCATAAGTGTGGTCTGTTCAGATAAGTTTCTAGTTCAATTGACTAACCTTATTATTGGAAAGTATACCGATCGTTTTACAGTCCCTGCAATCTTTTTCTATCAACTGTATTCTCTCTTGTATACGTAACATCTATCAGCAATATCATATGTAAACATTAGGTTAGTGTGTTATGCTTTATTCAGATAAATTAATTTAGGACATTTGGTATCTTGGTTGTGAGATGAACAGAATTCAATAAATGAGCTTGGACATCTACTATAATACATTGCATCTCAATGCTGCTTATGATGCTTGTTTTAAAGTGTGTCAACCATAATATGTTACATCTTAATGCTGCTTGTGATACTTATACTAAAGGAGGAGAAAATCTTCTATTCAAAGTTTCAAACAACACACAAGAATTGGCAAATTAGTTCTCTAAAGAAAGATTACTTTCAGAGATCTATGCACAAACGTTGAAGTCCCTGACACCTTGTAGTTTAAACTGATTGATGATGCTGTAATTATACACGAACTATTTTGACAATGTTTTCATCATGTTTGCTTCATACTAGTTATGTTTTCCAAGGCCACCTTTCTATTCAGTCATACATTCTTAACCACTTTGGCTTAGTATTGATCATTTACTGCATTGCCATGGTAGTGGAATGACTATGGTGGCAACATCTGTCCAAGTTAGAAATTCAGCTGGAAATTTTATTTAATTTGCTATAAGAATTATCTCATTGATATTCACATGAGATGTCCATATGGCAATTTACTGCCCTTCACAGTCATTTGCTATCCCATTATTATTACAAAACCAATTAAAATGAAAGTCTATCATTTTAAAAGTGAGGTTTAAGTTTTAGGCCAAATAGTAGCTATTCTCGTCTTGTTATGCACCATATGATATCACAACTAAATAAGCACAAAACTCCATCTTCTGATTCGTCCAACTCTTTTACTTTGCAACCAGTTTTCTCACATTAAAAAAATTAAATTGTAGTTAAAGAACATTCGTGTAGCTATTCTGTCCTGTTATGCACCATATGATGCAACATAATTGTTGAAGCAGCACAAAATTCCATTGTTCCTGATTCATCCAACTAGCAGGGTTTTTTACTTGGCAACAAGCTTTTGCACATACGATGTCAAATTATAGGTAACCTATATCAGTACAGACCATTTATTGTGACTAACTTTATTGGGAACATAAATAAACCATGCAAACAAATAAACAATAATACAAGTTCCTATACTCGTATTCGCACTCAACATGGGGCTTAGTTCCTATGCTCATTGGAACAACTCTAAATGATGTAAAATGTGACTAGTCTACTCCTTTAGCCGTAAGCAGAAGGGTCTCATATGTTTATGCACTCTTGCTTCACTTTCTCTTTAGAGACAATTACAACTATTCCCACTCTTATTTTTCTCATGTTTCTCCCATTTCCACCTCTTTCTTCTGTTAAATAACTTCAATATTACTTCACTCAATTGTCTCATAAAAAGTCTTCTAGAAGGTTAAAGGGCAAGGTCTTTTCAGGGTGAAAAATTGGCCATAGAATGTTTGCTCCAGTAGATCATTGTATACTGGAATTTCATTGTTTTGTGGCCTGTGTAAATGAAAGCTTCTACCTACAAATTCTGACTTGGCACTGTGTTTTATCTTAAATTTCTCATGTCATTGATACCTTTAATCTCCATGGAACTTTTTATGCAGATAGCATTTGTTGGTCTGATTTATCCATGTTTAGTACTGCAATACATGGGGCAAGCAGCATTTCTTTCTAAAAATATACACGATGTATCTAGCAGCTTTTTCGAATCTATACCACGTAAGTTTTCATGCATTGGGGTTGCTACTCTAAAAAATGCGCAAAGATGAACATTTACTTGTATATATATATTTTTTTTGCAGAATCAGTTTTTTGGCCTGTTTTTGTGATCTCGTCTCTTGCTGCTATAGTCGCCAGTCAATCTGTCATCTCTGCTACTTTCTCCATTGTGAAGCAATGTCATTCGTTGGGATGCTTTCCACGTGTCAAAATTGTCCATACATCAAGATGGATCCACGGCCGGATATATATACCTGAAATAAACTGGATCCTTATGGTTCTGTGTCTTTCTGTCACACTTGGTTTTCGTGACACAACCATAATCGGAAATGCTTATGGTAAGATTGTTTCCTTCACTGATCAGCATGATAGACATGCCAAATGTCAGGTCTGATTTTATCTATTCTGAAATTTCTATTGGCTCCAGGGATCTTCTTTGCATGTCATTCTATATATAGTTATGGTTAGGTTAGATGGTACATGCTTGGATCCTGTATTATAACCACAATCTTACTTGTGGGTCTCTGTCATCCATGTTTTTACTTCAATGTGTTTGCAGTTATAACCAATATTGGCTGTTGATCATCTTTATATTATCTGCTAAGCAGGATTGTACTTTTATCTTTGATTTCAGGTATAGCAAGCATGACTGTGATGTTTATTACCACATGGCTGATGGCATTAGTTATTATCTTTGTGTGGCAAAATAGCGTCATATTTGCCCTTCTATTTCTCATTTTCTTTGGGTCTATCGAGGGTGCCTATCTTTCCTCTTCTCTCATTAAGGTTCCTCAGGGAGGATGGGTGCCTTTTGTGCTCTCCTTTATCTTCATGGTCATCATGTATGTCTGGCACTATGGCACTCGCGAAAAGTACCTTTTTAACCTACAAAACAAGGTCTCGATGAAATGGATTCTCACTCTTGGCCCCAGCCTTGGGATTGTTCGTGTCCCAGGAATGGGACTTATTTACACAGAGCTAGCTACTGGTGTGCCATCTATCTTCTCCCATTTTGTGACCAACCTTCCTGCTTTCCATCAAGTTCTTGTCTTTGTCTGCGTGAAATCAGTACCAGTCCCATATGTTCCACCAGATGAACAATGCCTCATAGGACGGATTGGCCCCAGAACCTACAGAATGTATAGGTGCATCATAAGATATGGCTACAAAGATGTGCAGAAAGTTGAAGACAACTTTGAGAATCAATTGATATTGAGCATTGCCAAGTTCATTCAGATGGAAGGTGAGGGGTCATCCACTGGAAGTTATGATTCATCTCCAGAAGGAAGAATGGTCGTCGTACGAACTACTGACACATCTGGTACTAGGTTGGTGACAAGGGAAGCTGATGAGAGTGAATGTAATTCTACCTCTATCAGGAGCAGCAAATCCGTAACGCTGCAAAGTTTGCAGTCCCTATATGAGGAAGAATCACCTCATGTTAGTCATCGTCATCAGGTGCAAATCGAGTTGTCTGAAACAGAAGATATTAACTCTGAGGTTAAAGAAGAATTAATGGCACTGTTGGAAGCTAAGCAAGCAGGAGTTGCCTATATAATGGGTCATTCTTATGTAAAGGCCAGGAAGACATCATCTTTCATGAAAAAAATTGCCATTGATGTTGCCTACTCTTTCCTCCGTAAGAATTGCAGGGGTCCTGCAGTGGCTTTGAATATTCCTCACATAAGCCTCATTGAAGTGGGGATGATCTACCATGTTTAGTAAGTTCATTTTTATACATAATATGTATGTTCTCAGTGTCAAAGAGGAAGTCAGAGAAGCAAAAGTTTTGCTGCAATATATGAAAATTTTAGCCATACACTACCTATTTGGCTTAAGTCTGCCTGTAGTAGTTCTTGGTGTAATATAAGCAGTTGTTAGATCATGTTGTGTCATATCTTGTGGTATACTACTTTCTACAGGATGCAGTTCCAGCTGGATCTTATCGCTATCGAACATTGTGACCAACATCATTGCAATTAAATGCAAAGATACAGCTTACCTCATTTGTGGTAATAGCCTAGAGGAAGTTGATCAGTGTAGGACATAAGCTTCCTTAAGTTGACAATAATTGCATTGTCTCTCTCTAGTTGAGATTTGTAATGTCATTTTTATTTAGACTGGGAAAACAATTAATGTTCCCTTTATTTTATTTTCTTCATCTCCTTATTGCTTTAAACAGTTATTGAAGTGTTGCATTGTCTGAGACATCATTCAAGTAACATATAAGTGGATTGCAGATTAAGATGTGAAGTGTATGTGAATGCATACACATGGAACGGTGGATGGCAGAGGAATTTGCAGATCCAATGTCCTTTGTGTCTGACACTGCAAAATCTGAAGTGCTGCTGTAAAAGAATTAGTTCATCTGATATCAATGATTGAACCAATCCTCAGTCATTTGAAGTTGATGGTAAATTCTGAAATGGCTTCCCTAACAAAAGATAGCTGTCAAGAGCTTCTGTAGGAAGTTTATTAGCTTTTTTTATCTACAAAAACCACATGTTACAGTGAGCAAAATCTTCATAATGGATTAGTGACTGATGTCTTTCTCTTGGTGACTTGCAGCTTGACAAGGCCTATCCCTTCATGCATGGAATACAGAATGGCTGCTATCTGCAAGCAAGCCACTGCTTTGATGTGTTAATGGTGTAATGCTTAATGGTATGACCTCTCCCCTTTCACAGAGATCATGTAATCTTCCTGACTACATGTGAATATACATATCTTGTTTGTGTAGTTACATGATCTCTTCTGTCACAGAAGAAAAATTATCTATCCTATCAGTGTAAGGTGGTCATATTTATCTCAACATTTCTTTTTTCTTGTTATAATATTTATATATATCCTATATTTAGGTTTTAATTTTATAATCCCTTCAAATATTTTTGACTTTTCATATATGTCAATCTTGTTGAGATGCATATTGATGAGGGTAATAATGGTGACACGACGCGAAACGACGTCGGCTGCGCCTGGATAACACTCCGCCTGAGGAGGGCAATAAAAACGATGCGATGTGCGTTGACGTCACTCACTCTTAGACGACAACTTCATTGTTTTGCCCTGACACGCTTGGCCGAGGCAGGCCAGAACGACGACCGAGGCGCGCCCATGCCCTGCGGCAACTCGGTTCTTCACGTAACATCAGCAATGGTGTCGGACGCCATCAAAGGTACGACCCACTCCCTGCAAACAAGCATATCAGGAACAGTAAGCTGCCCTATAAAAACTCCCCGCGTCAGAGAAAAGGGAGGAGGAAAAAAATACCACCTCATTTTCACTCACTTACTTGATCGTCGGAGGGGTCGGGCGGAGCTACCGACCCGACCTGTGTGCATGTGAGAAGACGGAGCGATTTCCCCAGGGCGCAGAGGAGAGGAACCCCTTCTCGGAGACAACCTTACGCTCCTCCTCCACGCACCCCGACGCACGCGACCGACCCCACCAACAACCCCCGAGGGACGTCGAGCTTGATCCCCGCCCATTCGGATCCAAACCAAATCGTGACGGCCTCGAGGCCACGGCATAAAGTTGTTTGCACTAACAGTATCTACCATCAACACATGTTTATACTTTCTTAAATATATTATATATTTTATCTTTAAAAAATTATAATTATTTTTTTTATAAAATATATTTTTTTATGAGATTTATTTATTTATTTGAAGGAATTAAATGCACAAGCATGTGCAGTTTCATTTACTATATAGTATCTAATTTACTATATAATTTACTGTAGAGAGGTGTATCCTATAATTTTGGAGAGAAAATAAAGTCAGACAAGAAAAATCAAACCCACTCTATCCTTTATTTATTATTTATTTATATTTATAATACTAAGAAATATTCATAAAAAAATCTATATCTATCTTTATTTATAATTTTTATTAAAACCTCGCTCACCAAGTCCGAGCTCTGACGGGTGCAGTGCAAACCATCATCCCGCTCTTCTCCCATCCGGCGCACCTGCCTATGACTCGGCCACTACAGTAGCGGGAGCCCCCCACTCGAGCTCATACGCCGCTTCCTGAGCTCCCTGCTTCGCCTCGAGACCGATCGGCCCTACGCGGGAACCAAGGGGCGGCAATCCTGCTGAGTCGCCCGGAGCCCGAGGCGCTATCTCCGGACTCTACGGACTCCCTGCAAGCCCAGCTACGCCTCGTTAGTCAGCGACTCGATGAGGTGCAGCAAGAGGTTCGCAGGTCGAAGGGAGAGCTCGGGGCGGACGAACACCAAGGATCCCCGTTCGCGACCGAGATACAAGATCAAATGATCCCTCCGCACTTTCGGCTCCCCTCTCTTAATGCCTATGACGGCGCCACTGACCCAGCGGACCACGTAGCCGCCTTCCGCGCCCAGATGGCA